>CM077153.1:291464508-291514508 GCA_039583875.1 Platanthera guangdongensis
TTTTTTTTATATACAGTTGTATAATTATTTGGGGCATGTTAAATTGATATAGATGAAAGATGTAATGTTTTGCAGTTCAAATAAAATATGTGAATATTGCAATAACATAAAAAAATTATATCTGTAATAATAATGGCGTGAGCGGTTTTTGTTGGTTTTGCACCGCAAAAAACCGCACTATAAAGTACGTAGTTTTGCAACCAAAGAACTACTCCAAAACCAAACCATTTGGTGCGTTTTAAAATCAGTACGGTTTTGTGGTTTGCGTTTTGGTTTTTACTTTCAACCCTACTTGCCATGTAGTTTTGCAACCAAAGAAACTACTTCACAACCAAACCGTTCGGTGCGGTTTAAAATCAGTCTGGTTTTGTGGTTTTGCGGTTTCGGTTTTTTACTTTCAACTCTACTTACTATATTACACAAAAAAGTATCTACTTGTATAACACGAAATTCCTGTGTCCGTGCCCCGGAATTCGAAGTCCCTCTTGCAAAAAAACCGAACGAGTTTACTGTTTCCCTTCGGTGTTTAATTTTTTGCCTCACTCATTCATTCCGCCAAGTTTGGTTTTGGTTCTGGTTGGAACCGATTGAAATCAGACTGAACACATAGATCTGAATCGAACCGTTAGTGACCGGTTTGGTTTTTGTTTTTATTGAACCGTAACCGAAATCGTTGACACAACGATCCAAAAACTATACTGGACCGGAACCAGAAATGGAACCGGTGAAACCAAATAAGATTTTGGTTCTAATTTGAAGAACTGTTATTTTAGAGGTTCAGTTCATGATTTTAGTAGAATCGGAACCGTGACAGCTCTAGGTATAAAAAATTTATGATCCATTCACTCACCTTCATAGATGACTCCCCTCAATAAGATTATAATCAAGACATTCATATGCCAAAAATCCTGTTAACTAGCCCAACATCAGTCAAGATCCTTTGTTCCAAATCCTAATTATTCATCAGTCACAGGAGCTTCATTAACTTGAAACCTGGGACAACTAAAAAAGTATTTTATAAACCCGGAAATCTCGAATAAACCAAGCAAACAATCACTCGATCTACATTTCAGGAAGATCAAAATGAAAACCGTGCATGATGCCTCATCTCTATGCTTCAAAGGCATTGGATTAATAAACTAGAACTAATAATTAGGAGGAATTCAGTCAAGAAGGGAAAAGCAAATCTATCTCACCATAGCTGCTAAGAAACGGCCCCAATCATTTATTATTTTCATAGAAATGCCATGCTATCAATTTCACGGCACCCAATCATAACTAAGAAAACCATATATGAACTCGTATCCAAACAAACCATTTTGCATCTATAAAACCATCAGAAATTAGTGGGAAAAGAAAAAAATCCAATTGAAATTCACGACCGTGGAAAGCACGAGTCCAATACCATAATTAAATCAGTACCCAAACCGAAAGCGATTAAGAAGAAGGATATTGCCACAACCATCCCGAACACAGTCATGAGATTTGCCTCCAAAAGATCAAGTGACTAGAGTAGAAGAAGGAGAAAGAGAGGAAGGAGAATGACAAGAAGAATGAAGATGAAGAGAAGAACAGACACGTCCAAATCAGAGAGGAAAATCAAAGCAAAATCAAGCATTCCCCCTAAACACCAATTAAAGTTTAATAAAGAACTAGGGTTGTATGGAGATTACCTGAGAGGAGAAATGAAAGTAAAATCAGGGTTGCCAAGTGGTTCCTCTCAAGCCATCCTCGATGCTCTGCTAATGGGGCAGAAATGAAACAATGCCGGCAATATCTCACCAATTTTGATAGCCTGGATCTCAGAAGCACAATTTCCTGCAAGAAAATCGGATCGGAACTAGACTATTCTGTTTACTCAGCCCTTATCCTTCCTCCACGGCTTTACTTCCCTCTCCGCTGTCGTCGGGACAGCTGCTGCTCGGCTCTCCCTTCTTGTGTGAGACGACGACATGCGAAGAAAGAGGGAAAGCAACGACAACGTGAGGAAGAGTACTATAGAGAGGGTCACCGCAGCTGCTGCGGTGAGGCACGGGAGGGAGAGGTGCGTCTGGACTGGAGCTCTGGAGCGTGGATCGTGTATAGGAGGAAACCGCGGATATTAACAACCGCCGTTTGATGGAGCTGCCGAACCAAACGTTGCTTTTAGCGTAGACTCCGTTTTCCGCCATCCGCACCAGAATCTATCAGCCCAACCATATGCCGCCTAAGTTACTGGATGGAGCAAGAGAAGACATAGTTTACCCAAGTCATATGCAAAGCCATGGTAAGGAGTAGGCCATCTCAGGCACGATTGTTGTACGGGTGCAGAACATCTGGACTAGTGTCGGAAATTGGCCGATGTCGACAACATTGGCCCTCTCTACATTATTGAAGGGCGAATGAGGCGAGCCTGAGGCGCCAGGTGTACTAAGCCACGCCCTTGGAAGGCATAGGCGAGCGAGGTGCCCCGGAGCGCCTAGGTATGCACCTTACTTGATGTTCAAGGAGCGCGGCCCTTGCGTTTTTAGGGTTCAAAATAAAATTTTGCCCGTTTAAGCCAATTCTCGCAGGTTCTCAACTTTGTGACTTCGGTTTTTATTTTTCACACGTTTGTGCTCTCGTCTTTCCTCTCTTGGGCCCGACGTCGACATAATAGCCCTCGCTTGCCGCAACCTGTGGGATCTCTCCCCTCTATCGGAACTCTCTCCCATCTGTTGGAACTCTCTCCCCTCTGTTGGAACTCTCTCCCCTCTGTTGGAACTCTCTCCCCTCTGCCGGAACTCTCTCCCCTCTGCCGGAACTCTCTCCCCCTGTCTCTCCTCTCTGTCAGAACTCTCTCCCCCCTGCCAGAACTCTCCCCACTGTTAGATTTAGTGTTGTGACATGACCCTTATTTTTTTACTTCTCTTTTATCAATTCCTTTTTTTGTAACTTATCTATTTTACTGATTTTTAGTTCTTGACAACTTTTTTATTAACTCAAGTCGCTTGATCAAACAATGTCTCAAATCTTCTTTGGATTTCCGGATTGATAGATTTTTCTTTTTTTTTTTATTTGTAGAAATAGCCCGAAACTTATGTATATTGATTGAGTATGTAAATACAAAGAGAGTATACAAATATATAGGAGAGAGAAAGAAAACAAATTCTATACAAGATGTGGGACTAAATGAGAAGAAGCATAAATGGGCCAACAAACATGGGCCCAATACAAGGGTTATTCTAACACTCCCCCGCAAGCTGGAGCGTACAAATCGTATGCACCAAGCTTGGACAAGCATTGATAGAAGGATGCTTTAGGAAGAGCCTTTGTGAGGGCATCTGCAACTTGTTTCGTCCCTGGAACATGCTTTAAATCGAGCTTCTTCATTTGAACTTTCTCTCGAACGAAGTGGCAATCGACTTCAGTGTGCTTCGTTCTTTCGTGAAAGACTGGGTTCTTGGCGATATGTATAGCCGCTTGGCTATCACAAAGAAGTAGAGCAGGAGAAGGTAATTTTACACCCAGATCAGTGAGAAGACTTTCAAGCCATGTGAGTTCGGATACAACCGATGTCATTGCGCGGTATTCTGCCTCAGCCGATGAGCGAACAACGACCGCTTGTTTCTTGCTTCTCCATGTAACCAAATGTCTCCCAAAGTATGTGCAGAAACCACTAGTAGACCGCCGGTCATCAAGAGAGTCTGCATAGTCCGCATCAGAGTATGTCACTAAGGTAGGAGCAGACGAGGAAGTCCGGTACACAAGTCCTTGACCCGGGGCTGTTTTTAAGTACCTCAGAATGCGTTCAACCGCCAGAAGATGAGACTTGCGAGGAGAGTGCATGTAGCGACTGACAAGACCAACAGCAAAGGAAATATCTGATCTGGTAACAGTAAGATAGATCAACTTGTCAACAAGTCGTCGATAATATTCAGGATTCTGGAGAAGAAGATCCGAATCAGAAGCCTGAGCACACAGCTTGTGGTTTATATCCATGAGGGTATCACATAGCTTACACCCTAAGAGACCAGCATCATGAAGAAGATCAATACAGTACTTTCGTTGAGATAGAATAAGGCCGTCCGGTCGCCTGGCAACCTCAAGACCCAGAAAATATCGCAGAGTTCCCGGGTCCTTTGTCTGAAAGACCGAGTTCAGATGAGCTTTGACGACATGTATCCCTTGTGAGTCATCTCCCGTGATGATGATGTCGTCAACATATACTAATAGAAGGACCGTCCCTCATGGTCGGTGACGAGTGAAGAGCGAGAAGTCAGCCGAGCTTCGACTAAAGCCGACATCTCGAAGTACTTTACTGAATTTCTCAAACCAGGCCCGTGGAGATTGTTTGAGACCATACAGAGCCTTACGAAGGCGGCAAACCTGGGACTCCCCCGTGGTCTCAAACCCGGGCGGTTGTTGCATGTAGACCATCTCCTGGAGATCCCCATTTAAGAAAGCATTCTTGACATCGAGCTGAAAGAGAGGCCACTGGCGATGAACAGCGACAGAGAGGAGGACCCGAACGGTATTGAGCTTGGCGACCGGAGAAAAGGTTTCCTCATAGTCGAGCCCCTGTTGTTGAGTGAAGCCGCGAGCGACAAGGCGAGCCTTCAGACGGTCGATCGTCCCATCAGCGACATGTTTGATGACAAAGACCCACTTGCACCCTACCGATTTTGACCCGGAGGGAGGGGAACAACGGTACATGTCTGGTTAGCCCAGAGAGCAGACATCTCCTCTTCCATGATTGTCCGCCATCCCGGATGTTGAAGCGCCTCCTGTACAGAGTTAGGAACAGAAATCGAAGAGAGAGAAGTAGCAAAGGTGTGCAGAGGTGGAGAAAGGCGATGAAGAGAGACGTAGGCCTCCAGAGGATGGGCAGTGGAGGGCGTTACCTGATCAGAGGGACGCGAAGTGTCCACGGCAGAGGTCGGCGACAGAGGGGCAACGGAACTGGGAGGGCGACGAGTGTAGACCCGGATAACGGGTGGTTTGGTGGTAGAAGGAGCGGGGGGAGGGGAGAACGATGGTGGTGGTGGAGTAGCAGGAATAACGGGACGGGGTAAGGACGGCGGAAGAGGAGGCGGTGGTAGAGCAGTTGGGGATGGAGCAGGAAAGAACGGTTCGTCTTCCCGGAAGGTAACATCAAGAGAAACAGTGACCTTGCAGGTAGCGGGTGAGTAACAAACATAGCCCTTCTGGGTGTGAGAGTAGCCAACAAAGATGTGTTTCGCCGCCCTCGGATCCAATTTATCTGAGTAGGGCCCGAGGCAGTGGACATAGCAGGTGCTTCCGAAGATACGGAGCGAGAGAGGGAAAGTCGGAGTGGAGGGAATCAATATGCTGAAGGGAGTCGCATAATTGAGGACAGAGGAAGGGAGGCGATTGATGAGAAATCAGGCAGTGGAGACCGCAAAGTTCCAGTGGGCTTTAGGAACATGCATTTGGATCATGAGGGAGCGGGCAACATCAAATAAATGGCGGTTCTTGCGTTCGGCAACCCCATTTTGTTGCGGGGTATACGCGCAAGAGGTTTGATGGAGAATCCCGTATTCCGAACATAAGGTGGTAAAGTCGTGGCTTGTGTATTCACGAGCATTATCAGTACGGAGAGTTTTGAGGGTGGTATTGAATTGCGTCCGGGTCTCGAGGACAAATGCCCGAAACACCCGGGGAAGCTCGGAGCGTTCTCGAAGTAAGTAGAGTCACGTGGTGCGTGAATGATCATCAATAAAGGTGAGAAAATAACGATAACCACATATACTAGGAATCTGAAATGGTCCCCAAATATCCGAATGAACAAGATCAAAAGGAGCCGCACTCCGAGTACAATGCGAAGGAAACGAAGAACGTGGTTGTTTGCCGAGAATACATGAATCACACTGAAAAGAAGTAAAAGAAAGATATGGAAGAGCTCGCTGGAGAACTGGCAGAGGGGCATGACCAAGTCGGCGATGCCAGGCAATGGAGGAGACGGAAGACAGAGCGATCGGAGAGGCATCGAGAAGGTAGAGCCCATTCCGCAGCTGGCCTTTACCAATGGTAGTCCGCGTCCGCCGATCCTGTATAACAAAGGAAGAGGAAGTGAATATAACAGAACAATCCAGGTCACTCGTAAGACGCCCAACAGAGAGTAAGTTAAAAGGGGAACTCGAAACATGAAGAGCCGAGCGAAGAGGGAGGGATGGGTGGATAGAGAGATCGGCCGAGCCGGAGACAGGAACCAGCGCCCCATTGGCAACGGTGATGGACGTCAGATAAGGAGAATCCGAGTACTGGGCAGGCCGTTGCGAAGTGATGTGATGAGTAGCGCCAGAGTCCATAATCCAACCCGGGCTGTGGGAGAGACAAGCAGTACCTGTGTGGGAGACGGAGGCGACGGAGGCCGAGGGGGGGTTGAGCAGCCCCTGGAGATGCTGGAGCTGAAGACGGACGGTCTCGAGATCCGGAGGAGTAGCGTCAGTAACAGCAGAAGCCGTCGGGCGAGGGGGGTAGCCGAGTTTCTTGTAACAAGTCGCCTCAAGATGGCCATCCTTCCCGCAGAAGGAGCGCTTTGGCCGGCCACGGCCTCCACGGCCACGGCCCCGCGAGCCCGACCGTCCCCCCCCCCCCCCCCCCCGAGTAGAAGGGGGAGGAGAGGGTAAGAGCGGAGGGGTATGCTGAAGGAGAGCCGGTGGAGAAGGAGCCGGAGGATCTGGAGGAGGCGAGACCCGGAGAATCATGGAGCAGACATCCGAAAAGGAGGGTGTAGTAGGAGCGGCCAGGACCTGAGCACGAAGACTGTGAAGATGAGAAGGAAGTCGAGCCATAAGGATGGCAATGCACGCAGCTTCCTTCTGAGCCCGCTGAGCAGCAGGATCAGTGGTCGGCGGCTGGTGCTGGATCCAGACTTCAGCAAGCGTTTTAGCCTGAGCGACAAACGAGGTCATATCTGAGGCGCCGCCAGTGTCGAGAGTGAAGAGATCAGTGAGGATGTCATAAAGATGTTGGAGGTTGTCGCGGCCAGAATACAAGGAATGGAGCTCATCCCACATAGCCTTGGCGGTGTCGTGGTACATAGCCATTTGATATGGCTCACCATCCAAGGAGTTAAGAATCCAAGTCTGAACACGACCGTCATTACGAAGCCAATCATCCGTAATTGGAGAAAGAGGTGCCTGAGTAAGGTGCGGTAGAAGGCCCTTAGCCTGGAGAACCCGCCGAACAGAATGTACCCAAGGAATAAAGTTCTTCTTGCCAGAAAGAGAGATGGTAGTTATCCGGAGCTCGTCACGGAGTTCGACAGAACAGGCCGGGCGGTCTGGAGGACAGGCCGGATGGACAGGGGGCGGGATGGCCGCCGAGCTGGGAGAAGTACCAGAGGAAGTCATGGAGACAGGCCGCAGCCCTTAGACGACAAGGGAAGAATGCCGCGGATAGAGACAAGTCGGGCGGACTGAGACAAGCCGCACCAGACTGAGACAAGTCGGGCGACCAGGAGACGGCAGGAGATCGCGACCAAGATGCAGGCGAGAAGGAGACAGCCCGCACGGTCAGGCAGATCGTACGCGTCGGACTGAGACAAGTCGCGTCGGACTGAGACAAGTCGCGCGACCAGGAGAAGGCAGGAGATCGCGACCTAGATGCAGGCGAGAAGGAGACAGCCCACACGGTCAGGCAGATCTTAGCAGCGGACAGAGAAGGAGGCCGCGACGAGTAGAGAGGCCGCGACGGACAGAAAAGAGGCTGCAGGCAAGACAGGCCGCGAACAAGCAAAGAGCGCAGGAGCGGACTGACGAGAGGCCGCGACTAGGAGAGAGGCCGCAGCGGACAGGAAGAAGGTGGTCCCACAGAGAGAGAAAAGGCTATAAAAGCAAGAGGGGGGTGGGTGAAGGTGGATCCACGGAGAGAAAAAAAGGCAGAAGGAAGCGGACTAAAAGGGCAGGCCGCAGGGAAGCGCGGCTAGAAAAAAACAGTCCGCGAAGAACAAGCCGCGGGAGGAAGACCGCGAGAGAAATTACACAGTGCGGTCAGACGCCGGCAGACCGCGAGAGTCGGAACCTGGCTCTGATACCATGTAGAAATAACCCGAAACTTATGTATATTGATTGAGTATGTAAATACAAAGAGAGTATACACATATATAAGAGAGAAAGAGAGGAAACAAATCCTATACAAGATGTGGGACTAAAGGAGAAGAAGCATAAATGGGGCAACAAACATGGGCCCAATACAAGGGTTATTCTAACAGTATTCAACCTCCTTTCCATTTTACATACCATAATCTTGAATTGAATTTTATCAAGAAATTATTTAGTTTATTATATTTAATTGGTTATTGTTATTCCACCATTCTTTGTCACAACATGATTCTGCATGCTCAGCTCTAATGTAATTTTCATTTGGAACTTTGCCTCACTTTTACCACTGAACATGCAAGCAGTTCAATTAGGCTTTTTGAGTGAACATCCAAATTTTGTTAAATTATACTTCAAAAAGGTAATGTAAATAAGGTTTGATCTTTTAGGACTATAAATTTGTTAAGATACACACACATTTCTGATGCAACGCAAGTCTACAGGTGGGGATAACCGATGCCCAAACTCAAAGTGTGATGCAAGTGACCACGACACATGCGAATGAAATTACGCTCAATTCTAAAATGACATGAAAGTAAGCACGTGATCCAATATAATGCTACTTAAATGCAAGTGCAAATGAATTAGTCTAAATGTAATTTCACAGTTTGAGCACAATTGTTCACGTGCTAATTGAGTTGGAAAAGCAAATAGTAGTTCACAAGTAATTGAGTGGCAACACAATTTTAAGCATGCATCGAATCGATCCTGCAAATCGCATGATTTCGCCATTAATAAAGCATATGATTTTACACCCAAGAATCATAGTTTGAGTACACAATAATATAAAACAAACAACTAATGACTTACGCATGCAAGTGACGGCGGAGTGGGGAAGGTAGGAATCCAACGACGGATGACCTCTTCAAGACTGCGGGTAGCTGAGCGGCACTTTAGAGTGCTCGGGTGGGCTGTAATGAGGATGATGGAGGGTTTGGAAGTTGGTAGTGGACTAGTAGGTGGTTGGCCAACAATTTGTGAGACACGGGTGGCGTATGAGATGACAAGTTGAGTAAGCTTGGTGGATGTAAGGACTCACGGCAAGGATGTTTGGGGGCTGGCAACAGAAAATGATCAAGCAGGCGTGGAATGAAAAAAAACAAAGACAAACTCGAAAGGAGATTTATTACCACAACGATTTTTAAAATTATTAAATGAGAATTAAGTTTGTGAACGTACAAGATCTCATTGCTTTGGATTCCCTCAGTTAAACGTTTGATAAGGTCTCCCAAACTTCTACAAACTACCTCAATAAAACCAGCTCCAACGTATAAATACAATAAAACTGACATAAAACACCTGAATCAGACGACGCATATCGTCCAAGTCGATTGGGTGTCTAATATAACTCAAAATAAACAAAGTAATATATGAAAATGACTCTTAACGATAGTGTTGACGCATCCGCAGACTCAGATCGTCCGAGCGGGTCGCATTTCACCGCTTCCTACAGGAATATACATGTATGTGTCGATGATCTCCATCAACTCCCCCCCCCCGACTTGAAAATACTCATCTCCGGTGAATGAGTACGGTCATACTCTCTGCGTAGCCTTGGGGCAAGTCTCTCAAGCTCCTCTGCAGAGGTCCAAGTGTCATCAGAAAGCACGTGGTTTCCCCAACGGACAAGATATCACAATATATCTCTCCCTCCTATAGTTGTGAAGTCATAACCAATGTTATGAAATGTATCTCTGTCGGTCACAGGTAACTCTAAATGAAATGTGCCTCCGTCTGAATGTTGAACTAGTGGAACCGTCAGTGGTGTGATGTGGCCCTCATGGTGAGACTCAATAGGCTGAGGCTGGGGGAGCATGGAAGGAGGTAAAGAAGGTTGTGGCTCATGTACAGTTGTGGGGAAAGGATCCACACACGCGCGCTCCTCATAGTAAGGAGTCAAGTCCTCTACATTGAATGCTCGGGCCATTCAGAGAGATATTCATGTTATTATGATGATTATTCTCGATAACAACACACCACTTCTAGAGATCTTGTCGACCCCTCGATGTGATACCTCTATTCTAGAGACAATCACTATGAGGATTATCATCGTCACTATCCCTGCACGCGAGCTGAGCGTGCTGATCGATCAACACGACTTGATTGTCTTAGAGATGATTATGAGGATCGTCATTTTAAGAGAGATCTCAAGCGTATGTTTTGTGTTGTTTCCCCACCTTTTGACGATTTATCGAGTCCCGAGTCTTTCAATTATTGACTCGTGGATATGAAATATTATCTCGACCATTTTGAGTTATTCAGTGAGTGACGCATTAAATTTGTGTAACTAAGATTTATAGATCAGGAGAGAACATATTGGTTTAGCATTGAGAGAACCTGTGAGCAGGATCGTCTTCAACGCATCACTAGTTGAGTGAAGATGAAGCATAAGTTGTGTCAGAGGTATTTGTTTGCGTCGTATCAAAGTCGCTTGCTCGATCAATTATTTACTCTTCGGAAGAATCTCTATCTGTCGCTGAGTATAAGGATCGTTTTAATGAGCTAGTAGTGAGAAGTGATATCTAAGAGGAATCGGCTATGACCACTTCCCAGTTTCGGTCTAGACTTGGATCTGAAACACGTATTAAATTGGCTTATCATCGCTCTGCATCCCATGAGCATACATATCAACTCACTCTTCATCATGAACAATCCTTGAGATCCACTAGAGTTGGCCGAGTGGATTAACACGTTGACCGCCCCAGTATGAGTCTCTCTCGTGCTGAGGTCACCACGTTGCATACACTTGTCATATCGGACACGATAAAAATGATACTTGATATAGATTTCTCTCACACTAGTGAGGTACCTAGTCCGATGAGTGGTCTGTCATTTGTTTTTGACCCAAGTTTTGAGAATACGACTGAGAGTGAGTCGAGCAACCTATTGATCTTATATAGTGATGTGTCCCTCGCCTTCTCCACCTTTCGCCTTGCCCAGGGTTAGTTAGCTCCCCTACCATAGACCTATTAATTGACACTTTACCAGTGAACCCATTCTGTAGAGTAGGTCTTTTCCACTTTTCCCTCATGGTCTCGAGTCTTAGCACGAACACGATCCGAGAGCCAGTATCAACCTCATAGTGACTACCACACTCGTTTATGAGGATAATACGCCAAACGATAGGATTTATCTGAAGGAACATGATCCTAGTGAGGGATTCATGGATGAACTTCCTAAAAAACTTCCTAATGAGTCATTGTTTCCTTGTGAGCTAAGTTATCAAAGGCGCAAGGCGCACCGAGGCGCAAAGGCCCCCTGGAGCCTAGGCGCAAGGCTCAATTTCAGCGAATTGGGCGCCCAAGTCGCTCAATTTCAGCGAATTGGGCGCCCAAGAGCGCCTACGAGGTGTCTCGGGTGCATCTAAGATCATGTTTTTTCTCATTTCAAAAAAAAAATTTTAAATACCTGGAAAGGCCCGGGCGCGCCTTTGGTGCTCCTGGGAGCCTGTAAGGCGCGCGCCTAGGCGCGCCTGAGGTGCGCCTGGGGCACATCGCCCACCTCAGCTGTGCTGAGGCGCGGCGGGCTGCGTCTGGTGCGCCCGGCGCCTCAGGCGCGCCTAGGCACGCGCCTTGACAACTATGCTTGTGAGGTTAAGATTTTGATGAGATACTCAATTGCAAGTACAATTTCAATGAGACCCCTTCAAACCACGCCACTGAATTTTCCTATGAGTATAAGCCTTGCATTTATCATAGTACGTAGAATTTTGCTCACATACTCTTAGTCTATTCTCGATGTCTCGAGAGCCTACCCTATGGATATTCCATTTACCAACCCACCGGATGAGATTTTTCTTTGTGGAGACACTTGCAACATTCTCACGTCGCATTCCATTGTCGATACCACTAGTATTCACTCGTGTCGCCCTCGGGACAAATTCTCTTATATACCTCCTGGAAAGCCTCCTGGTGAGCTTTTCCTTATTGGAGACACGCAACACAACCCAAAGCTGCACCTTTGTGTCTATGTCTTAAACATTTATTTGGGTGATTGTTGCATTTGCAACTTATTCTTCCATACCCCAACAGGCAAGCCTCCTAATGCGTTACATTCCTTGTGAGATACCTGGCATGTCGTGAGTGTTGAAACCGAAATTCAGTTCCACCCAGAGTTCGGATCTAGGGGTGCAGCTCACACCTACTTCTCCCAAGTCGTCCATCGGTGAGAGACCTGAATTTGGAAAATGATTCTTGGCTCTATCGTGGAGGTCTCACCTCACACCCGGAAGACCTTTGAGATCTCCCCCTCCCTAGCCAATGCTGAGCTAGGTACCTTGGAGGATGAATGAAGAACATGAAGATTGGTGAAAGCGGATCCTTCTCCAAGGGACCTCAATGGTCCATTTATAGTTTTTTTGGGATGGTCTGCCAATAGCGCAATCCCGCTGCTCTAAAATTACTGAAATACCCTGAGCTGGTCTGCCAACAGCTAAACTCCATTATTTTGCACAGCTATTCGCAGCCCACCAGGGGCAAAATAGCAGACCCTCAAGCCGGGTGAGATCCTCGAGCCGGGCGACCCTTGGGAGCTGTCTCGTCGAGACCCCTGGGAGTTGTCTCGTCGAGACCCCTGGGAGCTGTCTCGCCGAGACCCCTGGGAGCTGTCTCGTCGTGACCCCTGTGAGCTGTCTCGCAGAGACCGCTGGGAACTAGGCCGGGCGAGACCCTCAAGGGGTCGGGCGAGACCCTCAAGTCGGGCGAGACCCTCAAGCCGGGCGAGATCTTTAAGTCGGGAGACCCCTGGGAGCTGTCTCGCCAAGACCCCTGGGAGCTGTCTTGCGGAGACCCCTGGGAGCTGTCTTGCCGAGACCCCTGGGAACTAGGTCGGGCAAGACCCTCAAGGGGTCGGGCGAGACCCTCAAGGGGCCGGGCGAGACTCTAAAGCCGGGCGAGCTGCTCAAGCCGGGCGAGATCCTCGAGCCGGGCGACCCCTAGGAGCTGTCTCGCCGAGACCCCTGGTAGCTGTCTCGCCGAGACCCCTGGGAGCTGTCTCGCCGAGACCCCTGGGAGCTGTCTCGCCGAGACCCCTGGGAGCTCTCTCGCCGAGACCCCTGGGAGCTCTCTCGCCGAGACCCCTGGCAGCTCTCTCGCCGAGACCTCTGGGAGCTGTCTCGCCGAGACCCCTGGGAGTTGTAGGCCGGACGAGACCCTCAAGGGGCCGGGCGAGACCCTAAAGCCGGGCGAGCTGCTCAAGCCGGGCGAGACCCTCAAGTCGAGCGAGCTGCTCACGTCGGGCGAGACCCTCAAGGGGTCGGGGCGGGTGCCGACCTCCTGCCGCACTCGACGCTTTGCCCCCTTAGCCTTTGGGTTCACTTGTCCCAGACCGTTCTCTGGATTACTCCTTGCGCTTGTTTGGGAACCTCACTCCGCGAATACGGGGTTGTACAGTGAGCTCATATTTTAGTATAGCCATCTTATAGAGTCACTTAAATATTCGTTGCCCACAAGATGATTTTTTTAATAATCCGCCTACCGAGTCTCCTGACCATGTACCCCTCTTAGGAGTTCCTTGTAGTATCATAGAACCTCAGTGTAGGGACTTGGTCGTGTCTATTGTTTATCTTTTATATTTGTTGCATGGTCATTCACATATATTGCATGCCTCTTCTATGTTGCATAACTCATGTCTATTGTATGTTTTGCATCATTCGCATGAGCTGCATGAATTTATCCAATGTAAAATTGCAAAAAATAATGATTATTATAAAAAACAAGCAGACCAGCACAAGAGGGATCAAAATTTTGAAATTATGGAGCATAGTATGATTCACATACGATTTGAGATGTTCCCAACGGGAACAACAAATAAATTAAGCTCATGTCGAATGAGTCCCTATACAATCATAAGAAGGATCAGAGTAAATGCATACGAGTTTGATATTCCTAAGGATATGAATATCCCTCTCATATCTAATATCATGCTACGAGCCTCCCACGTACGTGGACTCGTATTGTAGAGACATCCCAAAGTCTACACCACCGCATCCCCAACCCTACACGGCTACACCATGCCAACTCTTGATCCCAACCCACCTTTGGGTTAGTCGCTGATGACTTCACCGTCGGCACCAGCGATCGCGCCAAGTCTACATACACATCATTAGATTTTTGAGAGCATTATTGATATCGTGGCGCCCGCATGCGTAGCCTCACCTAACAGACAGACATAGGAGGACCATTGGAGAGGATGCCCCGTGATCGACGATACTTAAACGACCCCCCCCCCCCCCCGATGTCTCTCATTGATTTTTCTCGGCATACACCTAAAGGATTTTGATCTCCATTCATCAGGAGTATGAGCTCTTTCAAGCCGGGGAGTATGATGCGAAATGGCGGCGCGAACTCGCGGCGACGCGCAAATTTTGGGTCTGTTTGGGGCCGATTGGACATCTGTCATATTTAGCTTCTCCGGAACAACGATCTGACTCCGCAGATGGATTAAAAAAAATTCATGTTTTTTCATGTATTACTTCTGCATTTTCAATCATTGTTTAGTGAAATCGGGCACTTAACACTCTTGGCCAATCATAGCCATTGATGGCAGGGTGCCCTAATGTCTTTTTATTAGAAATAGGAGTAGGGGAGCCAAACACCATTTCCTTGCATTCAATGCAACAACTTTCTGAATTCCTGCATCAGAAATTAACACGCTTACAGGTGATCCTCCAAATCCAGTAGCAAGCCTTCCCCACAATACCTCCATTCTTTGAATTCAGTAGCCAGCCTTCTCCGTGATACTCCTCACAGAAATCCCCTCGCCTCTTCCCCTCCAAGAAACCCAAGCCACAAATCCCGTCCAGGCAGCCCACGTTCAGACACCCCTCTTAAACCAGTTTTGCATCTAGCACCCCACATCCAATGCACACTGATTTCCAGAAGGACCAGAAGTCATTTCTCCTTCCATCTGTCTTCCATACCACCGGACAGCAGTTTTTACAACTTGGATCATCGTGTTTCCACCTTAGAGCAACATTCCCTCACTCGATGAGTGCTTTATTGTTGTATGGAAAATTGTTTTTTTAAGATTAAATATGATATTGTGAATTTTGTTCTTTTGGATCTATTGTATTATGAAATTTTGTTCTGAAATATCTTGTGCTTGCAAGAACTATTCTCCACACACTCTCGTTTTGGACCTCCGCGCAGAGTAAATTCAAATTTTGCTTTTCCCTAAAGAATTACTTTGCCCTTGCTTAAATTATCTCTTGCAATTTAAATATTAATTGATATGATTTGATCCCTCTGACAGTTCTGCATTGTATCGCATCCCATTTAGGAGTGCATTTTAGGATACCCGTGTAGATGTCAACTACCTCTCCATCATTACTTATTTCAAGAAAAAAACATTAGGTGCGGGATGCTCTCTATATTAAGGAGTGTTGGAAACCTGTAGCTAATCTAAAAAAGTTCATCCATTAAATGCAACGAACAAGATCAAAAAGCCGCATCTTAAATTGTAAAAATACTGATGTAGGGTAGGCTAAGGGGTGCACAAAACCTAGGTTTCTAGGGCGGGATGTCGGTGTGACAAACAAACCCGAGTCTAAATGCAATGCAACCGTCGGTGAGGGCGATGAATAAATCAGAGCAATGAAAAACTATACACCGCGCAAATTAATAAAAAAACAGAGAATGAACATTTAATTTTAGCAATTTTGTAATAGCCTTCCTCCGCTCGGAGGGCCAAGGCCAAACGCGCGGTGAATAAATCTCACCTACAATTATTAGCGTATCGCAACAAAGTTCTACAATTACGAATTCAAGCAAAGCACAATAATAAATCCAATAATAATGTCCAATCACATAAACCAATACAACAAGAGACCCACTAAGTAGCGGGTTGACCGAGGTGCTGAAGATTCCGGAGCCGGATACGTGGATCGGCGATCGAAAAGTAAAACCGGAGGCGTAGAAATACTGGCGGTGGCTGTCCACGGCGGTAGATGATGAGATCGGATAAGACATGGGTAGATCCCGCCACGTACGAGTAGATCCGGGCCGGGGAAGGGTAGATCCGATGTTTGGGGGCGGATTCGGGCTAGGGAATGGCGTACGGGAGGTGGAAATAATGGATCGGGTGCTGAAATTCTCATATTTGAACTGATCTTGAGAATAGGGGTTGTAGGAAGGTGGATCCACGTGAGGGAGTGATTAGGGATAGGCGGCTAGGGCTGTGGGTGGTCGGGTGGCTGCTGGATGGTATAGGGATGGGAGGCGGGTGTGCAGGAGGGCAAAGGAATGGCTGGAGGCGGGTTTGCTGGGAGGAGGAATGGGCGGCCGGACTTACAGGAAGGGAAGAAAGGGGTGGTTGTGGGGGGAGGGTTGGCTGGAACAGCGCCGACGGCTGTTTTGGGGGGCTCCTGGCGGTGGGAATAGGAATAGGGATGACGGGAGGGAAGAAGAAGACTATGGTAGGGGGATACCTTGTGGAGGAGATCGGGCGCCTAGGAGTCGTCACCTAGGGCTCCACGAATTCGGCACCGTGGCTGGATCGCTGGATTCCGGGAAGGACACTCACCAAAATCTGTCATGTCATAGTTCAGCCCCTAACACCTCTATTTATAATAACATGAAGACTAGGGCATCCCCAATCAACGGCTATGATTGGCCGTGAGGAAAATCACTTGGATATAACAATAATAAACCAAAATATATAAAGTAATATATGATCTCGACTCGCAACGCGGATCCAGACAAATTTGCGGAGTTCGGTCGTCGATCCGGGCACACCATATATGGTAAGTCGTCAAATGAACCCCAAACGGGCCCAAAGTTCGTCATCGTCTCTGCTCTGCATCAATCTCCCCGGCTTGAAAGAATTCATCTCCCGATGAATTGGGATCGGAATTCTCTCGATGAATGTCAGGTACAACTCGAAGAGATCCACCAGAAGTCATCCAAGTGTCGTCGGCAGAAGAGTGTCATCGCCAATCAACTCCCCCTGACTGAAAAGCTGTCATCTCCGGTGAATGGAGACAGTCGTGCCGAAGTCGAAGTCCAGGGGCAAATTGATTCAGCTCTGCTGCAAGTATACAAGCGTCATCTGCATCGGAGAGGCCCCGCCAATGAACCAAGTAGCGACAGCGCGACCCATCTGAGGTAGGAACAAGCTGGTGGGACCTGAACTCTGTGATGCTCTCATCGCTCATCTCTCTAGTGGTGGATCCCGGTGTCGTCGATGAAACCAGGGAAGAAGAATCCCCAGATGGGTGGGTGTCAATAGTAGGTGGGCTGTGGTGGATATCAGACGTAGGTGGAGTATGAGAGTGGTACGACAACGAAAGTGGGGGCGGGGACGACTGGATATCTCCACTGCTCGGGTCCACATACTCGTGAGCCTCGTAGTACGTCGTCAGATTCTCAACATTAAATACTAGATGGATTCTCATACTTGCCAGAATATCGAGCCGGTAGGCGTTTGTCCAAATACGGCTAATAATATAGTAGGGGCTCATTCGTCTGGCGCTTAACTTTTTGGCAGACCCCGAGGGGAGCCTCTCAAGGCGGACTCGCAACATTACTTTCTCGGCTTCATTAAACATTTGTTCTCGCTTTCGCGTATTTGCATTGGTTTCATAGTTTCATTGCTCGTTATTATTCGTCGGCGAATCAACTCATGTAATGCATGCAAATGATGAACAAGTGACTCAACCGACTCATACAAATGAAGCGAATTATGCAAATAGAGCACAACATACTCGACACACTTCCTAAGGGAAGGTCTGACAATGACTTGGATATTACTAACATGGGGTGGCCTATCAGGAGGCTTACCGGGTGATCGATAGAAAAATCCGGCTTGACTGACGTCATCACCCGTGGGGATGACGTAGATGGTGACAAAATAGTGTGGAGCACTGGTGTAATGGGTACCTCTCAAATGATATAGCTCGTCAGGTGGCTCACTAGGGGGTGTATACCAAAAGTCATCATGTGTAAGATGATCACTAGTACGGATACACGATCCATCACTAAAGTGTAGGAGGGAAAGCTTGTCAAATGAGCCACTCGGGGACTTAATCCCGAGGAGATCGATAATGATAGGATAGTCCATCACGAGGAGGGAACCAATAGCAGTAGTGTCTGTGGGAGCAAGTAAGACACCCACAGCAAAGTCAACGCTAGCCTCATGAACCTCCCAAGGGAGTAGTGGCTCATCAGAAGACTTATCGGGAGGTTCAACGATGAGGTCATTAATAATGGGAAGATCCCTAAGGTCATGATCAGATTCAAGCTCAAGATCACATGAGCACAGAATCTCATCAAACTGAGAAAGAACAAAATCAAGTGTCGGGTAACTTATCTCGGAAGGAGCATTACTCGCCGCATCGGTGGATTGGCCCAAATCTTTATGCTTTCTTCGTAATGTAGATCTTAGGTGATCAAATTGAGCTTCTAAAAGATCAAAGCGGTCTAAAACTAATCACAGAAATTCAACCTCAGGTAACAATATTGGTGGAACACTAGGAGGGTCTTGACATATATTGTGATCCTACCGATGGTGACCTCTATAGGGTTTTTGAGGGTCGTTTAGACGGTAGCTCCTAACATAAGCATATTGTGCTCATGGGTGTATATGGGCCCTGTGAACGTGCAGTGGAGGTAGCCCGTATCCAAACCCAGGTTCCTCTCATAGAGGAGATGTGTAGCGACGATGACCTAAACGATATTCAATTCTATCATCATGAAGTTGCAGAGAAGTGTAATGATGAAGACGTCAGGGACGCTCGTCGTGGTGATTGCCTCTAGCATGATGGAATTGTGTCAAGTGGTCGACACGATCTAATGATAACATAACGATAACATGAAGGTTTCTCTAAAGGGGCTCTATGAGATCGTGTATGGGGAGGCTCCGGATACCCAGATAGAGGAGACAAACGACGTTGATAACTAGATATAAATGAACTCAAAGACTAATTAAAACCTACCACTACGAATATAAATGTGGCTCAAATCTGGCTATGATACCAATTGATGCAGGGCAGGCTAAGGGGTGCACAAAACCAAGGTTTCTAGGGCGGGATGTCGGTGAGACACACAAACACTAGTCTAAATGCAATGCAACCGTCGATGATGACGATGAATAGATAAAAGCAATGAAAAACTGTAACATCACGCAAATTAATAAAAGAGCAGAGAATGAGCATTTAATTTTAGCAATTTTGTAATGGCCTTCTTCCGCTCAGATGGCCAAGGTCAAGCGCGCGGTGAATAAATCTCACCTGCAATTATTATCGTATCGTAACAAAGTTCTACAATTACGAATCCAAGCAAATCACAATAATAAATCCAATAATAATGTCCAATCACATAAACCAATACAACAAGGGACTCACTAAGTAACGGGCTGACCGAGGCGCTGACAATTCCGGAGCTGGATGCGTGGATCGGCGATCGAAAAGTGGAACCGGTGGCGTAGAAATAATGGCGGTGGCTGTCCTCGGCGGTATATGATGAGATCGGACAAGAAATTGGTAGATTCGATCACGTACGAGTAGATCCGGGCCGGGGAAGGGTAGATCCGATGTGTGGGGGAGGATCCGGGCTAGGGAATGATGTACGGGAAGTGAAAATAACGGATCGAGGGGCTGAAATTCTCAGATCTGGACTGATCTTGAGAATAGGGTTGTATGAAGGTGGATCCACGTGAGGGAGTGATTAGGGGTAGTCGGCTAGGGTTGTGGGTGGCCGGGTAGCTGCTAGATGGTAGAGGGTTGGGCAGCGGTCGTGCAAGAGGGCGGAGGAAGGGTTGGAGCCGGGTTTGCTGGGAGGAGGAATGGGCGGTCGGACTTGCTGGAAGGGAAGAAAGGGGCAGTTGTGAGGGGGTTGGCTAGAACAACGTCGGCGGCTGTTTTGGGGGACTCCTGACGGCGAGAATAGGGCTGACAAGAGGGAAGAAGAAGACTATGGTAGGGGGATACCTTGGGGAGGAGATCGGGAGCCTAGGAGTCATCACCTAGGGCTCCACAGAGTCGGCATCGTGACTTGATCGCTGGATTCCGGGAATGACACTCTCCAAAATTTTTCATGTCTTGGTTCCTTAACACCACTATTTATAATAACATGAAGACTAGGGCATCCCCAATCAACGACTATGATTGGCCGGGGAAAACCACTTAAATATAACAATAGTAAACCAAAATATATAAAGTAATATATGATCTCGACTCCCGACGCGGAACCGGGCACATCTGCGGAGTCAGGTCATCGATCCGGGCACACAATATATGGTAAGTCACCAAATCAGCCCCGAACGGGCCAAAGCTCGTCCTCGTGTCTGCTCTGCATCAAATACTAACACTCTTGAAAGTTAGTATTTAATCTCCCTATTAAAATTAGGGTGTTGCTATTAGCAAATCTATTTGGACTTTTAACAAACTATTACTACTAGCAAACCATGGAAATTGAAAATGGGTATTTGAAAACCAAATAGTTACAAGCAAACAACTCAAAAAAAAAAAAAAACTCCCAAAAATAAGTGTTTGTACTACACTATACATTTAGCATTACAAATTGGATCAATTATCATGTTTTCTTTGTTACAAAAAGAATAATCCAAAATATGATCTTCATCAATAGCAAGGAAATATAACTTTTATGGACCCAAAATAAAACAAAAAATATTACTTTTTGGACTCGAAGGGGAACATGAAAATGGAGCTTAGTAGGGTATTCAGGGGATGTCCAAACTGCGATCCAGGAGGGACAACCAACAAGAATAATAACCAGAAAATCATAATCAGAAAAAAAAAATCCTCAAAGCCATGGAATTTTCTCCTAAAATGCCAATTAATTCCTCAAAACAGCATTAGAATAAGTAAAACAAGAAGAGGAGAGAGCGGCTTACAGCAAGGAGATTATGATCCAGAGAAGCGAACGTGGAAGAAGAGAGATCCTAGCATAGAGGGAACTAGGGAGAAGGCTCGGGCAGAAGAAAATAGTAGGAACATGGAAGTAAAATCGGGATGAGGAGATGTGTTCAGAAGGAATCACGAGGAGTAATGGAATCCCAGGTGGCAGCGGTGTGGGAGAAGAATCACGATGAGGAGATGTTGAGGAAGAAGAAACGCGAGCTTCCTCCAGGCTCCAGTAGGAATCGCGAGCTCTAATGGAATTGCCGACGACAGTGTGGAATCGCAAGCAGCAATGGCATGGAAGAAGACTCGTGGTTGCGGCGTGGAGGAATCGCGAACGGCGGAACTGAACCCTAATGGTTTGCTAGTAGGAAATTTTTAGGATCGAAAAAAATAAGAAAAAAGTCATAGGCCGGGTTTATTTTGGTTTGTTAACAACCAAAGTGGGTTTGCTAATAACACCACCTTAAAATTAATGCAATGAACTCATCTAGCTATCTTATTCATATCTTTTTCTTTCCCTTGCTTTCTTTACCTGGAATGGAAGTTAACACATCATTCTAATAAACCAATATTGAATTCTGTAACTAATCTACATTCTACAGTAAGGGAGATTATTGATAAAATTATAAAGACTTAAAGCATGATATTTAACATAATAAAGACTTTAAGAACTTTTTTGATGATGCGGCCAAAATTGTAGATAAGTTACAAGGGTACATACATATGTTGGCTTCGCTTCTCACAACTGAGCAGCCTGCAACAAATGTCCACTCTCCTCATCATTAACTTCCTTATTTTCAGTATCACATGCTAATCCCAGCAGCTCCTCCTTTGCTTTCTGGGCATCAATTCCTCCCAATGGAGGCGCCGCCACGGCATTCTTCTTGTAATTCCAAACAAGCATCGAAACATAATCCTGCGGGGTAATGAGCCCCTCCTCCCTAATGCACTTCCTCTGCTCCTCGAGAGTCCTCCGGTCCTCGAGTATGATAAGCTCCAACAAAACCTTCTCATGCTCCGGCCGCCACCCGTTTTGAAACGGCGTGTAATCCGCTTCCGGCACGAGGGACATCCGTGTGTACTGAAGCCCCTCGATGGAGTCGAGCAGGCCCATTCTCATCAACTCGTTGTACTCCGGAGACTGCCCCTTCTTGTCCTTCAACGGCCGCTGGAGATTCCTCGCTCCAATCTTATACACCTTGGCTCGGGACCGGAGCTTGTATTTGGCGGCATACAGCTTCGCCAGCGACCCTCGAATGATGTAGGAACAAAAGTTGACAACTTTCTTGCGGTTATCGGCGTACCGATACCATTCCACCATGGTTGATAGGAATTTGTTCATCTGCGCATTGGTGTGAGCCTGCGTGGCATGGAACATTCGAAAGCACGGCTGGGGGTCTGGATCCCGGTCGCCCTTCAAAAACTCCAATTTTCTGAACTGCTTGATGCATTGCTTCAAACTCGCAGTCACCGACAGCAATGTTCCCACGCCTTTCTCGCTAATGATCTTGCCTCCGGTGGCGGTGTAGCGGAGGGTGGGATACACGACCCGGCGGCAGAGAACGTGATCGAGAAACATTATCCCCTTGGTAATGTGCTCAATCGGCAGACTCTCGTTGTCCAATTTGAGCTGGAAGCGGTGGTCGCAGAACTGAATTAGCTGCTTTCTCAGTTCCGCTGCGTCTGCTCGGGGGCCTCTCAGGCCGACCAGAATGTGGCCTCCAAACCTGATATAGTCCATCTTCCTCGTCTTATCCGGCCCGCTCGTGGGGACAAACTCCGGCCAGGAAGTGTTGCCTTGCTCTCTGTCTCCGTCCTGCCCTGTCCAGATGACATCAGATTTAGAAGGCTTATAGAACTCCTTGATCTTGCCTTCCATCCATTTATCCAATTCATCGAGATAGATATTTGCCAGCAAGGGGCTGAGAACACCGCAATGTCCCCAGTCAGGATACTTGCTTGCCTCCTCTGGCGCAAATCCGAAGAATGTCTGGAGCCAGTATGGATCGGGTTTTGGCTCGTCGTCGGCCAAAATCCTCTTCTTCTGATACTTCCGTTTCTTCTTCTTCTTCTTGGCTTCATCAGCAGCTGGGTTGCCGGTAATCACCGGCGTGACCAGCGCCGATTTGATCAAATCGATGATCTTCCTGTCTCTAACATCCCGAATGAGGGCGCCGATAACCAACCCCGGCTTGACTCCATCAAGGATTGTGCTCAGATCACCCTTCATGTACCATAGGTATCCGGCAAAGCTACGGCGAATGGTGCGAACGACTGTGTGGGCTGTGCGGCCAGGGCGAAAAGCGTAGGATTTCTGCGAGAATCTTGATTCGAAGATGGGCTCGAGGAGGAAGAGAAGCACCTCCTGAACGATTCGATCCTGGAAAGCGGTAGGTTGGGAATTGGTTAGAAGGGCGCGGATTTTGCGCTTGGAGAGGGAAGTGAGGTCGGCCTTGTCTCGGGGCGAGCGGATGAAGAAGTCGAGGCGGGCGCCCCAGCGGAAGCGACCATCGAGGACTGCGTTGCGGAGGGCGAGGAGGTCTTCAAGGGCGGGGCGTAGGATGGAGGATTTGGGGAGATAGGAGCCGGTTTCGTCGGCGTACACCTTCTGGTAGGAGAGGATCCAGAGCTCCGGCCGAATGAGGTGGTCGGAAAGAGAGGTGATTGTGGAAGAGGGGTCGCGGAAGCTGGAGATCCAGAGGGAGGAGAGAGTGGAAATGGCGTCTTCTTTGAGAAGGGGGGAGAGATCGTTGGATGGGGCGGTCGGTGGGATGTGGCGGCGGGGAGAAGTCGGATGGCGGTGACTGGGAGATGAGGAGGAAAATAAGCGAAGGAAAAGGAGGGTGGAGTTAGGCGAGTCGGAAATGAGAAAAGAGCCGGTGCCGGAGACGAAGGCCAGAGAGGAAGAGGAGGTGGAGAGACGGCGGAGGAGGGAGAGGCGGCGATGCATCGGGGGGGTGACGGCTGATGGGCGAGCTGCTCACCCTGGAGTAGGGTTCATGGCATTTGCAGCTCGGTCTTGAGTGATTACGGAAGGGTTGGCCACGCCGGCTAAGAAGAATTTCTAAGAATTTATTATAATTAATTCATAAATATTTGGGCGATGCATCGGCTGGAAAAGTTTTTTTTTTTTGTAAATCTGAAGCTGTTTTAATGCTTTTCGTAAATCCTTCTTTTCAGTTTCTATTCCTGCAAAATAGCTTTCTCTCTCACAGATTTTGGAAATCTACGGCCCCGACTTTCCCAATTCTTCCGGCAACTCGCGGGAGCCGACGGATCTCGCCGGAGCTGACACATCTCGCCGGAGCCGATGCTCTCGTCGGAGCCCGGTACCCTCGTCGGAGTCCTCTCCTCCTCCAGTTCGCATTGTGCTGACACCACTCGATCCCGCCTCCTCCCGCTCTCGCGGGAGCTCGATACCCTCGCCAAGGCTGTCGCCGCTCGATCCCGCCTTCTCCCTCTCTCACGTCGGCGGCCCTTCAGGTCTTCTTCAAAATGGATCAATCCCGCCTCCTCCCTCTCGCACGTCGGCCTCCTCCCTCTCTCACGTCGGCCTCCTCCCTCTCTGACGCCGCTGCTCGTTGGAGTGGAGAAGAATTTGGTATAGCTTTTCAAAACAGCTTCCAAATTGCAACAGCTCTGTACAATGAGCTCTATACGATTAACAGATTTCCAATCTGCAACAGCTCTTCCAAACAGAGCCTTGATGATGTTTTTAAAACGTGATTGTTAACCGCAATCTGTTATTGGCTAGTCGCACCCCAAAATTTCCTAACTTTTCGCGTCTTTTCGAAATACGTCTTGTACATGCAATTTCAGGAAAAGTGTTCAACACGAAAGTTGTAGATCTACAACTTTCGTGTTGAACACTTTTTGTCGAGAACTACAACTTTCGTGTTGAACATTTTTTTCTGAAATTGCATGTACAAGTATTTCTGAAAGGCGCAAAACCTGTACATATTTCCAAAGTACGGCTTGTACATGCATTTTTAGGAAAAGTGCTCACCACGAAAGATGTAGATCTCGATGAGATCTACATCTTTCGTGGTGAGCACTTTTCCTAAAATTGCATGTACAAGACGTATTTTGAAAATACGCGAAAAGTTATAAGATTTTGGGGTGCGACTAGCCAATAACGGGTTGCGGTTAACAATCGCATTTTAAAAAAACTTGTCAGAGGTGCCGCACTTTTGGAGAGCGGCACTCATTTGTGTTAGAGCTTACTAGCCGAGGCTCCGTTTTGCAGGGTGATGGTGATTGTAAACGTGTGGGTTAAAACGTCATTCGTAAAAGATCACTCAATAAGCATCATTCGTTTGAATTTAAAGTGGACGAAGTTATTCAAGGTATGCGTCAACAAATGACAATTTAACTCAGGTGTTTATGATGGCCACCGCCGTGCCAAACGGAGCCTAAATCGCCGGTCACTAAAAACATAAAAAATGGAAAAAGAAACTAATGTTGAAGGGCCGAGCCAGAAAAGACTCCTTTAGAACTGAATGTCGTCGGCCGAAACTTTGAAATAGAAAAGGAAGTCTGAAGGAGGCGGCATCACATTTAGAAGGAGTGAATCGCCCGCATCACCGTCAGCCAAGCTGGTCTTCACCTTCGTCGTCGTCAATGGCTTAGGTAGCAGGGAGAAGTGGGATCGCTCGGGAGTTATCGCAAAAAGGGAAATGGGTGCGTGTGAGAACTGACGTGCGATTAGGTTTTTTAGGACAGTGTTTTCAAGAAATTTAATAATTTGAAGTGTGAATAACGAAAATAGCGGTGTCTATAACAATTACCTTTCTTAAATACAAGTTTGTTAAAAAAAAATTAAGCATGATATTTTTTTGTAACTAACAATTTATAACAAAATTAGTTCAAATTAGGTCTTACAATTGAATTCATGGAGCTGAATTTCCCCAACCGAAACTTAGCCAAACTGAATTTTGCCATCCTGAATATTTGAGGCTGTCAAGCTGGGCTTCTGAGGTCCCTCCCTCGTATATTTATAATCTCAATGAATTAAGATATAACACAATTTTTTTGAAGGGCGCGAGAGATCCATCCGCTCGGACTTAGATGTGCAAATAAAACCCAAATTTGACAACCCGGCCCGGCTCTGCCTATTTTTTGCCTTATTAGGCCCGGGTCTAGTCACACTCACCGATCAGGCCTAGGGGGTCTCACCAGGCCCCTTTTTTGCATGTGCCCAACCTGATACTGAGTGTCGAAGTGCTTCTACCCGAGCTCTTAGAGTTCTCCGCATCCACTATTTTCCCACGTGCACAAGTGCATGACACGCTTCCGGACACGCCTGAGCTCTGAACCCAACCGCTCGTGTGAGTGTTCCGAGTAAAAAGCCCAGTTAGGCCTAGATTTAATAAATCTGGTCCATGCCTTTGGTGTCTTAATAAACCCACTTATTCGGCATGATGATTGGACCGAGCCCGGCCCAATAGGGGCCCTCTAAGCTAGCTCGCCCAGCTAAATGCTGGGTAAAGCCCATGACTAGCACTAATTGTACATAATGTCCTACGTGAAATCGGATCATCCTTTACCCATATGCCGTGCAAGGAAAGCGTTGGCCGTCCATTGGGCTTTGTACTTCATACATCAAGATTTGTTTTTTTCTATTTTATTTATTGCGATGTCCCTATATAATTATTGGCACCTATACATAATATAAGGGTGCTGCTATCCGCACCGCAGTTTTGGCTATTCGCACCACACTTTCATCTAATTTTTCACGTCTTTATAAAATACATCTTGTGCATGCATTTTTAGGAAAAGTGTTCAATACAAAAGTTATAGATCTCGACGAAATCTACAACTTTTGTATTGAACACTTTTCCTAAAAATGCATGTACAAGACGTATTTCCAAAAGGCGCAAAATCTCGACGTGTTTCCAAAATACGCCTTGTGCATGCATTTTTAAGAAAAATGTTCAACACGAAAATTGTAGATCTCGTCGAGATTTACAACTTTCGTGTTGAACACTTTTCCTAAAAATGCATGTACAATATGTATTTTTAAAATGCATAAAAAATTAGGAGAAAGTGCGGTGCGAATAGCCAAAACTGCGGTGCGGATAACAGCGCCCTAATACAATTGGCTTACAGTATTCCACCCATCAAAAAGATTCTTTTCATTTGGGATCTCAAATAGAGGTTCATTTCATAGTGTAAATGCATTCTCACCAGATCTAATGATGCAAAATTTGTTGATTAAAAAAAATTATAATATGGCGAGACTAGGAGCACGTTAGATTAGCCAAAAATAGATTTGGACCGTAGATGTATATTCTACATTTGACTTCAAATGAAGAGGATCTTGATTCGACGCAAAAACACCCACCCATGAGAAAATAAATTTATTTTGATTTAAATAATTTTGTTCATTCTTATTTTATGAGTGACTGTCACGGGCCTTCGGCCCAGGAGGTGCGACATTTGTCGTGGGTGACACATTTATCGTGGGTGCGACATTTGTCGTGAGGGCGACATTTGTCGTGAGACCGGCATTTGTCTTAAGGGGCGACATTTGTCGTGGAACGTCATTTGTCGTGGGGGCGACATTTGACGTGGGGCCAACATTTGTCGTGGGGGGCGACATTTGTCGCAGAGGTAACATTTGTCTCGGGGCGACATTTGTCGCGGGGGTGACATTGGTCGTGGGCGACAATGGTTGTGTACAACGACCAATGCCGCGGGCGACGAGATTGGTTGTGGTCCGCGACATTGGTCGTGGTCGATGACAATAAGCGTGTGCGGCGACATTGATTGTGTACAGCGATCACTGCCGCGAGTGACGACATTAGTCGTGGTTCGCGACATTGGTCATGATTGACAACAATAAGGTGGGCACCGATAGTGATTATGTATGGCGACAATGGTCATGTGCGAGCACATTCAATAGTGGTGTTGTCATTTTTCTGACTCATTTGATTTGAGTTGAAGTCCTACAATATTATTTTAATTTTGATTAACAATTTCAACTGTTTCTCGAGCAAGAGTTTAAAGTTTAAAAATGATGAGAATGCTAAGAGTATAGATTATTCTAATAATGTTGTAGGAAGTAATGAATCCAGCAACAAAACATCACATTGAATGTTCAATTAAAATTACATCAGCAATAACAACAAACATCAAATAGCCGCCATCACATTATAATCATTTTCACGAGAAGGATTGAAAAGCTAGAAATATATGAATTTGAGTTCCCGACGCCTGCAATACTTGTTTAACTAAATCATCTCATCACATCACTAAAAAATAAGAGATGGCAAGAAAATATTAAAAACTCAAAGACAGAGAAGTAGGACATGAAATCGAAAGTCTGCTAATAAATGGTGATAAAAATGAAGGCCTTGAATGATGCTACCCCTCCATCTGCTCTTTAGTGTGTAACCTTAACAGATGTCATGAAAACCTAACAAAGTGTGTCAATAATAAAATGATTGACATGCATTTGTAATATTTATTGTTAATGAAACAGCTTGCCGAGTGGAAATGAGAGGTGAAAGGTGCACTTTCCTGGGAATTCAGGGTTAGATTGATAGTTTTGTCGATCCAAACCAAACTCAGAACACCAAAATCAAAAAGTCAAGTGATATAAGTTTATTACACCAAAATCTATATCCAAACCCAAAACTCAGCCTAATTGTGGATGTTTTTTTTAAAAGTAAGCATGTGTTGTGCATAATATTGTCTATCAAATATAAATTGTGAAAAAAATCAAAGTGGGAGAGTTGGCTCCTTCGGTCGATCATGGAAAGAAAAACTAAGTTAGGCGTACACCAAGAAATTCATTGTAGGATACCTTATGAGAACCATGCTTTTGATGTTGTTGTAGGTTGAATGTCTGAATGCCTTGACTGGACTCCTCGTCGAGGGGGAATATTGCGTCATTATTCTGAGTGGACTCCTCTAAGACTTGTGGTTGTCGTAGATTTGGATTGTGAGAAGATGCAGTCGAAGTGGTGCGTGGAGAGGATTTGGGGCTTACCCGATATCGTGGTTGTGGCAAGATGCCGCTGGGATGTGGAGTTTGATGGTTGCGATCGGAGAGGAGCAGTGGATGTGTGAGTAGAAGGGGAGGCGGCGTGTAGTTGCGAGTGGGAGGGGCGGCAGCATGTAGTCACGAACGGGAGGGGCTGCGGCTTGATTTGTCGTGGTAGGTTTTTGATCGTGTTAAAAGGGGTGGCGGGTTAATAAAGCACGAGGTGTTGGTTGATCAGTGTGTTAGTTGAACGGTTTCAATTCAGAGATTTGAGACCCCAAAAAGTTTAAGAACAAATGCAGGTTTCAATACAGTAGTGGAAAGGATTGTGTCTTGGAATAACTTAGTGGACATTGACGAGATATTTTCTCCTAAATGTGAAAAGTGCTAGTCATTTTTTATCATGAAATCAACATATGTTCTTGAAGGAAACTTCTTGAAAAAGGAAAATCTAACCATCGTTGACTATGAAACCAACATGTGCTTTTAAAAGAAAATTCTATGAAATTGGTCAAAGAAAACTTCATGATATTTAACATGTGTCTTTTGACCGAAAGAAGCTTCATCAACATGTGATCTACCACATCTACCTCATTGGTTTTGGCCCTATAAAAAGATATGAAGGAGGAGGGGCAAGACATCCACTTCTCTCCAAGCTTAAGCATTTGAAGTTTTTTAGAGAGACATTTGTGTATTAGTTTGAGAGAGCTTTCGGGCGGCGTTCTACGATGTTAACATAGAATACTTCACATATACGGATTGGATCTAGGCAAGATTTGGGCAAGATTCAAAGAGGCATCTTGGAAAGGATTTGCGTAATTCGTCACATCTACCACTATTGGTAACATGTAATTTTTTGCTACTATTTATTGTAATATTGTGTGGCGTGAAGTTAGTGGAGATCTTGTGTGAATCGAGGAGAGAAAGTCTTATAATTATTTATTGTTTTCATAATTTTTTAGTGGCGGCTTTTCAGATTGAACTCTGATCGTTTGGTTGTATTCACCATATTGAGTTTCCATATTAAATCTCTTTGTCACTTTTATTATTAGTTTGTACTGTGTTTTGGTTGTGTATCAGCATACCGCTAAGCGGTCGTGTAGGTATTAGCTCGAACTAATTTGTAGGTGCTCTAATTGGGCTTGCGTGCTCAATAGCCCAACAAGTGGTATTAAAGTCAGATTCATTATCAGAACATTTATCAGACTGACATGTCTGAGATTTGAGACAAGTCGATCAGATATTTTGGGTTAGTGATCGGGTGAGGTATGTAACGGCCTCCCCAGCCCACAGCTCGAAAGGACAACTGGCAGTACCCACAATACCATGCTCGAAAGGATTCAGTCTCAAATAGTCTGCAGACCATGCACCACAACCCCTCACTATCCACATGTGGGTTGTTGGAAGTCGCAGCCTCCCTTCAATGAGAAGTGATCCAATTAAGCGCACCTACGGAGACTTCCCAGGAGGTCACCCATCCCAGGACTACTTCAGTCGGCGCTCACTTAACTATAAAGTTCTTTCACTTCCCATCACCAATTGAGATGCAACTCAATTGGTGATGAGAAGCGAAAGAAGTTTTGGTTAATCATACTCGGGCTGGGTAGTCCCGGGATGAGTGACCTCCTGAGAAGTCCTCGTAGGTGAGCTTAACTGGATCACTTCTCATCAAAGGGAGACTGCGACATCCAAAAACTTGCCTATGGATGGAGGGGGGTTGGGGTGCATGGTTTGCATGCCTGTTGAGGCTGGACTCTTTCGAGCATGGTGCTGGGGGTGTCGGCGGTCATCCTTTTGAGACGTGGGCTGGGGAGTCTGTTACATGTCGGCACCCCCAACACCACACTCAAAAGGGTTCATCCTCAAATAGTCTTCAGACCATGCACCCCAACCCCTCTCCATCCACATGAGGGTTATTGGAAGCAGTAGCCTCCCTTTGATGAGGGAAAGTTAAGTTAAGCGCCCCTACGAGGACTTCTCAGGAGGTCACCCATCTCAAGACTACTCCAGCCCGAGCACACTTAACTATGAAGTACTTTCGCATCTCATCACCAATTGAGCTGCACTAATGGCCTCCCTAGTCCACGGCTCGAAAGGATGACCGTCGACACCCCCAGCACCATGCTCGAAAGAGTTCGGCCTCAAATAGTCTGCAGACCATGCACTCTAACCCCTCTTCATCCCTAGACGGGTTGTTGGAAGTCGCTGCCTCCCTTTGATGAGAAGTGATCCAGTAAGCGCGCTCTGGTTGGAGTAGTACTGGGATGGGTAACCTCCTGGTAAGTCCCCGTGGTGCGCGCATGACTATCAAGTTTGACTCATCAAAGGGAGGTTGTGGCCACCAACAACCCGCTAGTGGGCTTGAGAGGGGTTGGAGTTCTTGAGCTGCAGCCCGGACGGCGCCAGCTGGGTCCCGCTGGGTCTCGCTAGGTGGACGTGGTCCCGAGTGGAGCCGGGCCTGGGTCGTCACATGGTGCATGGTCTGCAGACTATTTGAGGTTGAACCCTTTCGAGTGTAGTGTTGGGGGTGTCGGCGATCGTCCTTTTGAGTCGTGTACTGGGGAGGCCGTTACACGATAGGTGGTAACCATTGGTCTGCTCACAATCCTCTTTGATTCCTTTCTTTGAAATAGTCGGCTCAGAGAATGAAGGTTAGATCGAGTAGTGATAGAGCAATATAGAGTCTACTTCGGGTTTAGGCTCTAAGCAAATGGTGAAATTGAATAACACAAATTACCACCTGTGGCCCTTATAGTTGAAAGATCTTATCTACGTAAAGAGATGACATGCTCTTATCTTTGAGGAGATGCCTAAAGACATAGATCCAAATAAGTAGAAGGTGGAGCACTAGAAGCTGTGTGCATTCATTAGATGGTTCGTTGAGCCGAACGTCTACAATCATAGTATGAGCATCGTTGATGCGAAGATCTTTTGGAATACCTTGAAAATATTGTATGTCAAGAGTACTGACATCAACAAGATATATCTACTTAAGAAGCTTGAAAAGTTCAAGTATAGAGATGACTCACTCATATTAGATCATGTGAACGAGTTCCAAAGTATTATTGATCAACTTACTACTATGAAGGTGACCTTCGAGGATGATGTCAATGCACTGTGCCTGTTGAAGTTTCTTTCAGACTCTTGGGAGATGGTTAGAGTTTCTCTAATCAACTACTCTCCCGAGGAAATTATGACTATGGAGATTGCTAAGAGTGACATCCTGAATAAGGAGGTATGAAGGAAATCTCAAGGTCATTCAGGTTCTTCTTCACGAGTTGATGTCCTCCGCACTGAGCCCGGGGGAGAGGTAGAAGCAAGAACAGGGAAGGAATAACGAGAGAAGCCAAAACAAGGGAAAGTCTAAATCATATTATCAAGACGTGGAGTGCAATTATTGTTATAAAAAATGACATATTCAGAAGTTTTGTTATTCTCTGAAGAATGACAAAAAGAAGAAACGAGTGGCTACTGATGATAGTAAGGAGAGTCACACTGCAGCTACTATATTTATAGAGGAGGACAATGTCATCATTGTTGGAGATAACATTACAATTGCACTCCCATATGATGTTCAAAGGTGAATTGTTGATTTAGGGGCCTCTACACAAGTCTCCCATAATATGGAGTTATTCACCACCTATACTACTCACGATTGTGGGGTCTTTAGGATGGGCAACATTGATACATCTAAAGTCATCGAGGGGGACATGCACCTAAAGACGAGTATGAGAGGTTTGTTGATGTTGAAGGATGTGAGACACGTACCCGACATCTGCTTCAACCTAGTTTCTGTTGGTAAGCTAGGTTGTTCAAACCGGAAAATCAGTCTCTGTGGAGTTTGGGACCCAAGTAGGGGGCAACTTGCACCTACTTCTCCCAAGTGAGAGCACTTGGCCAGTCTCGCGGAACTAAGGAATAGACCATGGGCTGCAGCATGGAGGTTCAATCACACACCCGGAAGATTTTAGAGCACTTCCCCTCCCTAGTCAATGTTGAGCTAGGCACCTTGGGGAAGAAGAAAGTCTGAATGTACTCCTTCTCCAAGGTACCTTAAGGGTTTATTTATAATTTTTCGAGCCTGGTCTACTGATAAAGGAATTCTGCCTTCCGGTTTTACTAAATGCCCCCCAAATTGATCTGCCAACAGCCAAACTCCATTGTTTGTAGTGGCTACTAGCAGACCAAAATGGGCATCATGGGGTGTGGTGAGTGCCTGGTGAAGCGAGCACTCGTCACTCACCCTGATCCTGGATCTTGCCCCAAGGGAGATAATCTCGCCCTTAGGGGGTCTACACTAGCCCCTAGAGGGTTGAACTTGCCTCTAGGTGTCTGGTCTCCCCCCTAGCTAGCAAGCACTCACCCCTGGAGGGCTGAACTCGCCTCTGGGGGTCTGGTCTCGCCCCTGGTAGCCTGCACTTGCCCATGAAGTATTGAACTCGCCTCTGGGGGTCTGGTATCACCTCTGTGTAGCCTATATTCACCCCTGGAGGGCTGAACTCGCCTCTGGGGGTCTGGTCTTGCCCCTGGCTAGCCTGCACTCGCCCTTGGAGGACTGAACTCTCCTCTGGGGGTCTGGTCTCGTTCCTTGGTAACCTGCACTCACCTCTAGAGGGATGAACTCGCCTATGGGGGTCTGGCCTCGCTCCTGGGTAGCCTACACTCGCCCCTGCAATGTTGAACTCGCATATGGGGGTCTGGTCTCGCCACTAGGTAGCCTGCACTCGCCCATGGAGGGTTGAACTTGCCTCTCGGGGTCTGGTATCGCCCCTGGGTAGTGTGCACTCACCACTGGAGGGCTGAACTCGCCTCTAGGGGTCTGGTCTCGCCCCTGGGTAGCCTACAGTCGCTCTTGGAGGGCTGAACTCACCTCTGGGGGAATGGTCTCGCCCTCAGGTAGCCTGCACTCTCCTCTGGAGGGCTAAACTTGCCTATGGGGGTCTGGTATCACCCTGGGTAAGTAAGGTTCTTTAGGCCATCCTCGGTCGTCTCTGGTCTCGACGAATTACGGGTTATACATAGGTGATGAGGGACACTTAAGCATCCTTGGTGGAGATTTTTGGAATCTTATCAAGGGTCGCAAGTAGTGGGTAAAGGATACAAAGTGACTGATATACTACATTGAGGGGAGACCTGAAACAGCTCAGGCCAACACTATTAGAGATGGTGTATCCACATTCCTATGATATGGGAGACAGAGCCACATTAGCTAGAAGGGTCTAGGATGTCTCGCCAAAAGAAGAAGATATATGATATATCTGTGGATCAGTTGGAGAGATGCGACCACTACATAGCTAGGAAGCAGAATAGAGTATCTTTCTAGAGTCACACTTCGACCAAGAAATTCAAGCCACTAGAGCTCGTACATACTGTTGTTTATGGATCACTAAGGTCCAGACGAGGGGAGGTGCGTCTTACTTTGTGGCATTCATCGATGATCGTTTGAGAAAACTTTGGATCTACGTTATTAACGCCACGCTGAGGTGGAAAGACAGTCTGAGAGAAAACTTAAGTGCATCAGTTCCGATAATGGAGGAGAGTATATTGGTCTCTTTGATGAATACAGTGGAGAGCAAGATATCAACCATGAAAAGACTCCTCCCAAGACATCGCAACTGAATGGTGTAGCTGAAAGAATAAATAGGACTTTAATGGAGATGGTGAAGTGTGTGTTGTCTGGGTCACAACTACCTGTCATATTTTGGGGTGAGGTTTTATACCCAACTACACACATTGTCAACCTCTCTCTTAGCTATACATTACAAGAGGATGTTCCCGATAGGGTATAGTATATGAAGCACCCTTCATTTAATCATTTAAAGGTCTTTGGCTACAAAGCATTTGCCCACGTCCCTCGAGACAAAAAATTGAAGTTAGATTCCAAGACTCGACAATGCATATTTCTAAGATATAGACATAATGACGAGTTTGGCTACAAGTTCTTTAATCCAATTGAGAAAAATTGTACGTATCCGCGACATTATATTTTGTAAGAATCAGATTATGGTTGATCCTAAGAAAACTGAGAGTGATGACTCTCATATCGATGCAAAGTCTCTTATGATTGGAAGTGATGATACTGAGGAGGCTACAAAGCCTGAGCCGATACAGGGAACTAAGCCATTTCCAAATCATGAGGATGTTATTGATAGAGAGCCTATAGAGGACCTCACTATTGATGTAGCTACACCACCAGCTGAACTCGCTCCACGAAGGTCTAATAGAGTCAGACAGTCATCTTTGAGATACTCCGCTACTGAGTAAATTCTGTTGACTGATGTTGGGGAGCCTGAGTGCCTTAATAAAATAGTGTAGAGCTTGGAGAAGAAAGAATGAATGGTTGCAATGTAGGAGGAGATGTATTCTATGCATAAAAACCATACTTATGAGTTGTTATGATTACCTAAGAGCAAGAAAACTCTGAAGAATCGATGGATTTTTAGAATAAAGCAGGGAGACCCCTTGACACCACTCAAATATAAGGTCAGATTAGTGGTGAAGGGTTTTAGTCAGAAATAGGGAATCAATTTTGATGAGATCTTCTCTCTTATTGTGAAGATGTCATCTATTCGAGTTGTTCTTGGCCTTGCTGTGAGGCTAGACCTGGAGATCGAGAAGATAGATGTCAAGACTGTCTTTCTGCATGAAAATCTTGAGGAGGAGTTATTGATAACTTCTAAAAAGAAGTTATCTATGCGGTTATTCCCAACAACTTATTCAGTTAAAACAAGTAAAATAAGTTTAAATGACATGAAAATGAAAGTAAACTCCTATTCATTCGAATTGTGGCTAATTTGGTTTTGTTTCGATGTATTTGTATCAGATGCGCCAAAGAAATTTGCCTAGAACAGGAAATTCGCCAAAACTTCATAGCTTGAAAGAGAGGTTGCAACGTCCACGAAATAATTAGTTGCAACTATCAGGGTTCGGATGGGAAAGGCAGGCGCAGGCGCAGAGGTTGCAACGTGCAGAAAAACAAGGTTGCAACAACCTGGGGCGAAATTAAAATTCGAAATTTGAATTTTGGGGCTAAACGAAAACATGGAAGGGTGCATCTCTTGGGGATTTTTGGGGGGAATTTAGACATCAGTTATGACAAGTAATAAAGGGGGAGAGAAGGAGATTTGAAGAGGACATAGAGAAATTCGAAGAAAAAAAAAGAGAGGGGCGGAATTCATCTAGGGCTGGAGATCGAGAGGAAGAGGAGGCCGGACAGCAATTCCAGATCCGTGCAAGGGGAAGCGACAACATCCTTTGTAGGGGCATTCGTAGAGATCAATTGGTTGGCTTGTTCTAACTTTTATTCATCATGTTTGTTGAATTCTCTCTCCGATCTCTCAAACTTTTGACTATGATGAACTAATTCGCTTGCGAGTCTTATATGTTGTGAACTATTCGACGTTTGCTTTGATATTTATATGAACAATTGAGTTAAATTTGGTTTGTATCTTAAATTTCATTCTCTTCTTCAGTGATGACGTTAAGAAATTACCATCTAGTGCTTCATACTGCGTTCTATATGCGAGAGCTGCGTTCGTAAGTCTCGAGAATTTAATTTGGCTACATATGATTTAGCGTATCGCTATCATTCTAGTTGTGGAGTTAAGATCCATAATTTTATACGTATGTTTACTTGTGTAGTCTTGATCTAAGGCTACTCACTAAATATGCATAGTGCGATGATGAAATCGAGAGATGCTCACCGCGAGTTTAGGATTTCCACAAGTTAAAAACCGAGTTGAATTCAATTGTATTTCTCATCACAAAAAGGCAAACGAAGATTAGGGATCAATATATGAGACTCGTTCTTCTCATCATTATATTCTCATCTTACTTTAGTTTCGTTATTTAGTTACTTACTCTCAAAACTTGTGATTTTGCTTGACTTATAAGAAAAGATCATTACTAGTACTCATAAGCTAAGGAAAAATATTGTCTCTGTGGGTTCGACACTCTACTCCCATTTTGTAACTTGACACGACACGTACACTTGCGTAGCACTTATATATTCACACAACAAAGCGTGCATCAAGTTTTCTGGCGCCGTTGCCGGGGACAAGTTTTTTTTTCTCTAAGTATTATCTTGTGATATTAGTAATTCTGAGTAATCTGAGTTCAAGTATTGTTGTCATTTTTACTCGTTAACTACTGGATATCAGTGTATGTCCAGATATCGAAACATTGAAATTTTACCATTGAATTCTGAAATCGAGAGAACTTGTAGGCTGAATAGAAGGAATCTGAGAAATAACAATACTATTAATCTTGAGATGGATGTTAACAGACAAAATAATGTGGTTAACAATGAGGAGCGAGTAGAACCTAATGCGCAAGTTGACCAGAATATTCAACCAAATGTTCCTAGAATGACTTGTCGAGACTATAACACACCCTTGCGAGGAGGATTGCATTTTAGCATAGCCCGACCTACCATAGCCGCTAATAATTTTAAAATTGACTCCACTATTATGCAACTAATTCAACATAACAAGTTTGGGGGTCTCAACAACGAAGATGCTAATTCTCATCTAAGGTCATTCTTAGAAATTTGTGATATGTATAAAGTAAATGGGGCCTCAAGTGAAGCGATTCAGCTAATGTTATTTCCATTCTCCCTAGAAGGAAAAGCTAAAGATTGGCTTAACTCGTTACCACATGGTTCTATAACCACTTGGGAGCAGTTAGTAGATAAATTTTTAAACAAATATTTCCCTCCCTCTAAAACCGCTAAATTGATTAGAGACATCACCACTTTTATGCAAAATCACGGAGAGACTCTTTACGACGCTTGGGAGCGTTTTAAGGAGTTGTTGAGAAGATGTCCACATCATGGTTTACAACAACACCAACAGGTATCCACATTCTATAATGGGTTACAAACGGCTACCATGATCTTAGTAGATGGTGCTGCGGGGGGTCATTGATGAAAAAGTATCCCGAGGATGCTTATGCTATCCTTGAAGATCTTACTTCTAACAACTACCAATCTTTTGAGAGACAAGGGAATAACAATTTAACTGGAGTCCATCATGTTGATCAAATCACTTCGTTAGCCGCACAGATGGCTTCACAGTTCAATATGATAAACAAACGTTTAGATTCCTTGAGTCAAAATACAGTAATGCCATCAATTAGTAGCCTTCAATTGTCTAATCCTAACACCTCCTTCACCATAGAACAATTGAATCAAGTTTCTGAAGAAGCCAACTATATAGGTGGTCAAAGACAACATATTCTTCCAAATCATTACACTCCTGAGTGGCGGAACCACCCTAACTTCTCGTGGAGAAATAATCAAAATGTTAATCACCCACCTGGATTTAATCATATTCCACATAACAATCAAGGGAATTCAAGAAAATTAACAGATGAAGTAATCTTAGAAATGTTCCAAAAGAATGACGCAAGGGTAGTAGGTATAGAATCATCTCTTAGATCATTAGAGAATTCCATTGGACAGATTGCTAATGCTTTAAACCTAAGGCCGGTTGGAACATTACCCGCCGATACCACTCCTAATCCTAAAAGAGATGACCCATCTAATCAATGCAACTCTGTTACCCTAAGAAGTGGGAATAAGATTCCGAGTGGGGACTTGTTACTAGAAAAGTTAAAGAATGATGAAAAGAGAAAACATGAAGATAAGATGAAAAAGGTAGAGGACCCTAGGGCTAAAGAAGGAGTAGAAATTGTAGATTTAGAAGAGGAAAGAAAAGTCTATCCACCTCCGCCTTTTCCATCTAGGCTCACTAAGACAAGGCTTGATGCACAATTCCAAAAATTCATGGAAATTTTTAAGAAGTTGACGATAAATATCCCTTTTGCTGAAGCTATAGAGCAGATGCCGAGTTATGCAAAATTCATGAAGGATATTCTTTCTAAAAAGAGAAAATTTGCTGAAAAGGAAGTAGTGGCATTAACTGAGGAATGTAGTGCTATTCTACAAAAGAAGCTACCCCCTAAATTAAAAGACCCAGGAAGCTTTACCATACCCTGTTCCATAGGTGTTAAATTTACGGGTAAGGCCTTATGTGACTTAGGGGCTAGTATCAATCTCATGCCGCTCTCTATTTACAATACATTAGGCCTTGGAGAGATAGCTCCTACTTCTTTAACCCTTCAGTTAGCAGATAGGACGTTAGCATTCCCTAAAGGCATAGTTGAAGATGTTTTAGTAAAGGTTGAGAAATTTATTTTTCCTGCAGACTTCGTGGTTCTGGATATGGAAGAGGATAGGGATGTGCCTATCATTCTTGGTAGACCTTTTCTGGCTACAGGAAGGACTCTTATTGACGTTCAAAAAGGAGAGCTTACCATGAGAGTTAATGAGGAAGAGGTAACGTTCAACATCCTTAAGGCAATTAAATACCCCAATGATAAAGAGGAATGTCATTCTATTGATAACATAGATATTCCAAATAAAGCTTTTAAACAGAATGATCATTGGGAGAAAACATTGCTAGCAATCCTTAATAATGAAGAGTGGAACGAGGAAGAGGAATATAGTAATTTAGCTAAGGTTTTTAATGTTAGTGAAAGGTGGAGAACATATAGGAATGTTGAAGCACTTGAGAGATCAAGTGAAACTAAAATTCTGAAACCATCTATTATGGAACCACCTCAATTGGAATTAAAACCTTTACCCAGCAATCTAAAGTATGCTTTCTTAGGAGAAGATAAAACTTTGCCGGTAATAATTGATGCATCCTTAGAACAGAGTAAGGAAGATGAATTGTTAGAAGTCCTTAAGAAATACAAAGGGGCTATGGGGTGGACTATTGCCGACATACAAGCATTAGTCCCACTATATGTATGCATAAGATATTATTGGAGGATGATTCAAAGACCTCCATCGAACATCAAAGAAGACTTAGCCCTCCGATGAAGGAGGTAGTAAAAAAAGAAATTATTAAATGGTTAGACGCTGGAATTATTTATCCCATTTCTGATAGTAAATGGGTCAGTCCGGTCCAATGCGTGCCAAAGAAGGGTGGGATGACCGTAGTGAAAAATGAGAATAATGAATTGATTCCTACTAGGACAGTGACCGGATGGCGTATATGCATGGACTATAGAAAGTTAAATCAATCGACTAGGAAGGATCACTTCCCTCTTCCATTCTTAGATCAAGTGCTGGATAAGTTGGCAGGGAATGAATATTTCTGTTTCTTAGACGAGTATTCAGGTTATAATCAAATAATGGTTGCCCCTGAAGACCAAGAAAAGACCACATTTACTTGCCCTTATGGTACATTTGCGTTCCGCAAAATGCCCTTTGGGTTATGTAATGCTCCTGCTACGTTTCAGCGTTGTATGATTTCTATTTTTTCTGACTTGATGGATGAGGGAATTGAAATTTTTATGGATGATTTTTCAGTATTTGGCAAATCTTTTGATGAGTGTTTGGAGTCTTTAAAAAAGGTTTTGAAAAGGTGTATGCAAACCAATTTAGTCTTAAATTGGGAAAAGTGTCACTTCATGGCAAGAGAAGGCATAGTCCTAGGTCATAAAATCTCCAATAGGGGTCTAGAAGTAGATCGTTCCAAAATTGAAGTAATTGAGAAACTCCCACCCCCTACAAATATTAAAGGTATAAGAAGCTTTCTAGGACATGCAGGTTTCTATAGGAGGTTTATAAACAATTTTTCTGCAATATCTAAGCCTCTTAGCCATCTACTTGAAAAAGACACGCCTTTTCATTTTGATCAATCATGTCTCGAGTCTTTTAACATATTAAAGAAAAGTCTGATTTCATCACCTATTATAATAGCACCTGATTGGAATTTACCATTCATTCTGATGTGTGACGCTAGTAATTATGCTCTAGGGGCGGTTTTAGGGCAAGCCCATAATAAAATATTTCATACCATTTACTATGCAAGTAAGACATTAAATGAAGCCCAAATAAACTATACAACCACGGAGAAAGAATTATTATCAATAGTATTCGCGTTTGATAAATTCCGCTCGTATTTGATTAACTCGAAAGTTATAGTTTACACGGATCACGCTGCAATAAGGTATTTGGTAGATAAGAAAGAAACCAAGCCTAGACTTATAAGATGGATGTTGCTATTACAAGAATTTGATCTTGAAATTAAAGATAGGAAAGGGGCAGAAAATCCAGTAGCAGACCATCTGTCTAGGTTAGAGCAAATTGAGGAGAAAGATAAAGAAGTAGTAATTAAGGAAAATTTTCCTGATGAAAGTATCTTAGCAATATCAGAAAATATTACACCATGGTATGCAGACTTAGTAAATTATATTGTGAGCAGAGTATTACCACCGGAGATGAGTTATCAACAAAGGAAGAGGTTTTTACAACAAGTTAGGACATACTTCTGGGATACACCTTATTTATTTAAACATTGTGCGGACCAAATCATAAGACGCTGTATCCCTGAAGTGGAAGTACCTAAAATTCTAGAAAGGTGTCATGCTTCTCCATATGGAGGACATTTTATGGGACATAAAACGGCATTGAAAGTATTAGAGGCGGGATTTTACTGGCCAACATTATTCAAAGATGCGCATAACTTTGCAAAATGTTGTGATGCATGTCAAAGAATTGGAAATATAGGCCAACGAGATAGTATGCCCCTACATAATATATTAGAGATAGAGATATTTGATATGTGGGGAATAGACTTTATGGGTCCGTTCGTAAATTCAAATGGAAACTTATACATTCTAGTAGCGGTGGACTACGTATCGAAATGGATAGAAGCCGTTGCGACCAAAAATAATGATGCCCAAACTGTACTTAAATTTTTAAAGAATATTTTTAACAGATTTGGCACTCCTAGGGCCATCATCAGTGATGGAGGGTCACATTTCTGCAATTGGCAATTTAAATCTTTGTTAAAAAAATATGGTGTGAATCATAAGATTGCTCTGGCCTATCATCCACAAACCAATGGATTAGCTGAGGTGTCTAATAGGGAAATTAAAACAATCTTGGAGAAAACAGTAAACATTACCAGAAAAGATTGGGCTCATAAACTCAATGATGCCCTTTGGGCATATAGAACTGCATACAAAACACCTCTAGGATTGACTCCGTATAAATTAATTTATGGGAAAGCTTGTCGGTTACCCGTAGAGCTAGAGCACAAGGCATATTGGGCGGTTAAAAAACTAAACTTTGATTTTCAAAATGCCGGCAGGCAGAGGTTTTTCCAACTAAATGAACTAGAGGAAATTCGGATGAATGCCTATGACAATTCTGAAATTTATAAAGAGAGAACTAAAAGATGGCATGACTCAAAATTAAGGAAGAAGGATTTTAAACCGGGGCAATTGGTTTTATTATACAACTCAAGATTGAGATTGTTCCCGGGTAAACTGAAATCTAGATGGTCAGGACCATTTTTGATCAAGGAAGTTCACCCTTATGGAGCAGTAACAATTTATAATGAAGCAAGTGGGTCGGAGTTCAAAGTTAATGGTCAAAGACTAAAAATTTATATGAGCAACAATGAGGATTTACAGAAATCCTCATTCATTTTTGAAAACTAAGTGGAAAAGGAAGTCCTGCCGGGACTGAAAATTAGGCGCTAGGCGGGAGGCAACCCACCATTTTATCTATATTTTAATCTAAGCTAATTTTGTTTTAGTTAGTTCTTCCGGTTATGAGTCATGTTGTGGAAAGAAATCGCAAGGGGAGAAAGTCAGCAGTGCAGTTCTGGAAGTTGCAACGTGCGAAAAAAAATTAGTTGCAACCTTTTTTTTCGGGTCTCATATAAGCACTATGCTTGGCGCCGGTTTAGCTGAACCGTTCCGCCTTTTCATGTATCAGTGGGGCCTAGGTAGACACGTGGCGTCAGTTTTATGGAGTCGGTCCGGCTTCTTATTCAATAGGCGTGAGGAATCATATCGGCATTTCCTCCAAGCTAGAAACCCTAGGTCTGCGATCGGGAAGACGACTGCGCCAAGGCTCGCCTACCAGGCATCACGACGTAGGGCGTTTGCTCGGCGGCGAAAGGGCGGAGATCGGGAGGAACGAGAGAGCAAGCAGTGCCTCTGCCCGACACTCTGCAGCCCTATATCTCCAGATGCGGTAAGTTCTTGTTTGCCTCCTTCGACATTTTACCTCAAGTTCGAATAATGGGCAGTAAACTTTTCCCCTTTTCTAAACCTATCCCTCCATTTACCCTTAATGTAGAAAATGTCTTCTAAGAAAAAAGGGAAGACCATAGCAAGGAAGCTCTTAAAGTTTATAAATGAGGCTGCTAAGGAGAGATTTGAGATGTTAAAGTCTATCCCCATGATTTTTGAGCGAGGTTTTAAGATGGAAAAGAGATCATGGAGTTTAAGCTATACACAGCAAATCCAGGCTCTGCAATGGGAAACCCTCTGCCACCCGCGAGATGAAGCCATCCTCCCATGGGTGTACGAGTTCTATTCGAATGCCAGGTTCTCCGAAAATGAATCGGTGATGGTGCGAGGGAAGGTAATCGATTTTTCTGCGAACTCCATTAACATGCTGTATGAATTGGGATGTGAAGAAGATTTCTATAGTCTGAACCATCCGATCGACAACTCTGAAGTAGCTACATTGGTATGCAACTCCCCCGACCCTGCATGGTCCAATGCAGCAGCTGGATCGCTTAAGTCTACATCTCTGTCAAGGGAGGCTAAGGTTTGGTTGTTATTTATTAATGCCAGCATTATGCCGACACGACACTTGAACAATGTGACATTAGACCGAGCAACTCTAACTTATCATATCCTGAAGGGAAATCGGGTTAACGTGGGGGAAGTGATTAGTACTCATCTAAAAATGAAGATCAAGGAGAACAAGGTTAGGCAATTATGGTTCCCGGTGCTAATCACTGAGTTATGTCGAAGTGTGGGGGTGGTGCAGAGCATGGAGGACTTGGTGACACATGTAGGCCGGGAGATAACCGAGCGAGTCGTGAAGATAAACATTAAGGTAGGGAATGAGTGTGATGATGGGACCAAAAAGCCTAGAAAGAGGAGCATGGGGATCCCTTCCTCTTCGGGCGGCAAACCAGTTGATGTTTTGATACCAGGTGCAGAGGGAGCAACACTGGCCGATATTCTAGGCAATATTGAATACATGAAAGTCTACAACCGCTGCCAGCACCGCTACTTCAGATCTAGACTGGATTATCTGCAGAAAAGTCTAGATAATTTATCACGGAAAGCAAAACAGCCAATCGAGGAAGCCCAATTCGAATATCAATGGCAGTTTGATGAGCAGGGGAATCTGGTGGACATGGATGGTAACAGCCTCGACCCGACTGAAATAACTGAAGATAAGGACGACGAAGCACAAGATGATGATGAAGGCTAGCATTCATATGCTTATAGCCTACCACTGATCCAATTGCACAAACAATATTTTGCATATTTTGTGCTTAAAAACTATATTTTACATATTTTGTGCTGGGTTAATTTTTGGACTGCACTGTTAATTCTATATGCTTGAATATATGATATTTTTGTGGACTTCATTGGCATCTGTGATCTACATATGGCTACTTTTATATGCTTGAGTATACGATATCTTTATGGATTTCATTGATGTCTGTGGTTTACAGATGCTGAATAGTTTATGTGATAGATTCAATCATATCTTTAATATTATTTAAGTGCCCTCCATTACTCTTTTCTTTTGTCCACATTTGTACATGCTCGCCAGCAACAGGGCATCGTTTTGGAGTCGGGTCAGGAGGACTTATACAAGCATGGGCATTGAGGATAGAAAGCCAGCAACTTCCCTGGATGGTCAGCTTGAGAGACTCTAGGGGAGTACTTCCGTTTCAACTATATTTTCTGAAATTCTCTTATATGAACCAATCTTGCTAGAAGCTAGTCACGTTTTAAGTAGGAATTGATTGTGATTTTGGTGATTTAAAATTCTTGCAGTACTTAATAAGTAAGTTATCCTAGAGATCCAATGATAACTAATTGGTATGGCTAAACAATCGTAAGAGCTCGGATTTTTAAATTGAAGTTAGTATGATTTTTTTTGGTAAAGCGCTCTTAAGCGTCGTATCATGCACAATTTTCTTTAATTCACTTTTACCCCCCGCAATATTTTAAATTGACTTTCAAAAAAATTTGGGAGGGGTGAGAAGAACTGAGTTGATGAGGTAAACTTAGATAAGTGTTTAAGTGGCTACTTCATTCTGATCACTCATGAAACCCTTTGAGCTTGCTCCTTATCATTTTGCTAGACACTTGTGAATCTAAGTTCCCTACATTCCAACTAGTTGAATCTTAATGCACTATTCAATTATGGGTGTTCGACTCAGCATTTTGATGATAAGATTATAAGTCATAGTGATATGCGGCCTGAGTATGTACGAGCCTACTCGGAATGATCCCAACTGTGACCACAAAAAAGAAAAAAAAGGGAAAAGAGAACTAAAAAGAGAAATAAAAAAAAAATAAGGAACAATTTGGTCATAGTGATATGTGGCCCAGGTATGCACTTACGTACTTAGAATGATCCCAACTATGAACTTTATGTTTATAAATACCTATTGCTTAAGAGTTGAACTCCATAAGATGAGGGAGTATTAAGATTATTAACTAGGGAATTACCTCTCCATTATTAATGCATATCCATGAATAGCTAATCTAATCAAGCCAAGGCCAACCTTACTTTTACATGTGCTACTAACGCTTGTCGAAGTCAAATCAAAGACCTAGCTTATTCTTATCCTTCCAAATTAGTGCGGAGGCTCAATAAGAAAATTTTTGCGTGGGAGTGAATAATTTGAAGAAGGCACACACAACACCGAAATTCTTAATTTCGCTTTATCTTTCATCAACTAACGGATTTGTGATGTTTGAGCTCTCAGTGATTGATAAGCTTATCAGTTGAAGAAATTGGATTTCTTAAGTATGCTTTGTTTAATTTCTGTTAAGATAAAAAATCATCAAACTCTCATCTTGGTAATTATTCTTTCACCTAATTCACTATTAGGAATTGTCTTGCTAGGGACTAGCAAGGGGTAAAGTGTGGGGGTGTGATAACTTCTAAAAAGAAGTTATCTATGCGGTTATTCCCAACAACTTATTCAGTTAAAACAAGTAAAATAAGTTTAAATGACATGAAAATGAAAGTAAACTCCTATTCATTCGAATTGTGGCTAATTTGGTTTTGTTTCGATGTATTTGTATCAGATGCGCCAAAGAAATTTGCCTAGAACAGGAAATTCGCCAAAACTTCATAGCTTGAAAGAGAGGTTGCAACGTCCACGAAATAATTAGTTGCAACTATCAGGGTTCGGATGGGAAAGGCAGGCGCAGGCGCAGAGGTTGCAACGTGCAGAAAAACAAGGTTGCAACAACCTGGGGCGAAATTAAAATTCGAAATTTGAATTTTGGGGCTAAACGAAAACATGAAAGGGTGCATCTCTTGGGATTTTTGGGGGAATTTAGACATCAGTTATGGCAAGTAATAAAGGGGGGAGAGAAGGAGATTTGAAGAGGACATAGAGAAATTCGAAGAACAAAAAAGAGAAGGGCGGAATTCATCTAGGGCTGGAGATCGAGAGGAAGAGGAGGCCGGACAGCAATTCCAGATCCGTGCAAGGGGAAGCGACAACATCCTTTGTAGGGGCATTCGTAGAGATCAATTGGTTGGCTTGTTCTAACTTTTATTCATCATGTTTGTTGAATTCTCTCTCCGATCTCTCAAACTTTTGACTATGATGAACTAATTCGCTTGCGAGTCTTATATGTTGTGAACTATTCGACGTTTGCTTTGATATTTACATGAACAATTGAGTTAAATTTGGTTTGTATCTTAAATTTCATTCTCTTCTTCAGTGATGACGTTAAGAAATTACCATCTAGTGCTTCATACTGCGTTCTATATGCGAGAGCTGCGTTCGTAAGTCTCGAGAATTTAATTTGGCTACATATGATTTAGCGTATCGCTATCATTCTAGTTGTGGAGTTAAGATCCATAATTTTATACGTATGTTTACTTGTGTAGTCTTGATCTAAGGCTACTCACTAAATATGCATAGTGCGATGATGAAATCGAGAGATGCTCACCGCGAGTTTAGGATTTCCACAAGTTAAAAACCGAGTTGAATTCAATTGTATTTCTCACCACAAAAAGGCAAACGAAGATTAGGGATCAATATATGAGACTCGTTCTTCTCATCATTATATTCTCATCTTACTTTAGTTTCGTTATTTAGTTACTTACTCTCAAAACTTGTGATTTTGCTTGACTTATAAGAAAAGATCATTACTAGTACTCATAAGCTAAGGAAAAATATTGTCTCTGTGGGTTCGACACTCTACTCCATTTTTTGTAACTTGACACGACACGTACACTTGCGTAGCACTTATATATCACACAACAAAGCGTGCATCAGTAGCATCCAGGTCCTCGTCCCACATTGATCTCTTCTTCCTCCCCGCCTGTACAGTCCAGTCTCCGTTCTCCCCTGCTCCGACCTCGTCCTCGTCCGGAACCAGTTCTAAGGTATATGATTGGCGCCGGTCTCCGCATCGATGACCCAGCACAAACTTACTATCACACCAAAATAGAGTCCTTTGCTACGCTTCTCATCCAACTCCTTCGAAGTAACCGGTGGTGGCTCTTTCTATCCGTGGGTTGCTAGAGCTGCTTCCTGGTACAAGTCTTGTTGCTTTCACTGGAGGCTGCCACCTGGGGGGGGGGGGGTTGCTAGCCTCTCTCTGGAAGTACTCTCCCCGCTGAGGCCATTTCTGTGTAACCGCCAACTGGTGCTCCTGTAACCGAGCCAGCGAAAACACACCTCTTGCGATGTCTTTGGGTGAAACATCCTTACCGCAAACTCAATCTCCGGTTTCAACCCAGTTAAACAAAAGCTGATGGCATACTCCTCTGAGATGTTAACCGATGAAGAAGGATGTCATACTCATCTAAATACGCCTGAACCGAACCCTTCTGGCGTAGATTCTTCAAATCGCTCATGGGATCATCAAATAGCAGCGTCCCAAAACGACCCGCCAAAGCATGGCAATATTCCTCCCATCGGGCCACTAACGAGTGAGTCGAGCCTTCAGGAACGCCTGATGCCAATACATAGCCTTTCCCTCCATGTGGACGGACGCCATTTTCACCTTCATATCATTCGGTGTGCCGTCGATGTCGAAAAAATTGTTCACATTTGTAAATCCACTCGGTGACTTCGTCGCCAAAGAACCTTGGAAATCCAACCGAGAAAACCGAGTAGCCACCAGTGTCGCCGACAAGGTAAACAAACGGTTGTCCGCCGGTGATCCGCCGCTAGACAAGCCGGCCGGGTCCGGCTGCAGATTGCGAAAAAGGGTGCGCATCTCTCCATAGCCTTGAGGTGTTGTTCGTTCTGTAAAATTAGCAAACACGCAGCTAACAAGCAGCTAACAAACAGCCAAATTTGAATAATTGAAAGTTTTATTATCCAAAAAGATATAATTTACAAAGGTATGACCTCCCTTTTATACAATGGAGGAGATAGGAGAGAGTACAAACAACAATGTGGGACTAAAAAATTACAGGGCTGAGCGGCTAGAAATTAAAGAGACCGCACAGGGCGCGCGGTTAGATAAATGGGCTAACCGCTCTGCAACTCCAGCAGGAAGAGAACACGCCGCAATAAGAGACCGCTGGACCGCCGCGGTCTCCAAGCTTCTGAGAGAGACCGCCAGACCGCTCGGACTACAAACAGCAACAGTCTGAACACGAACCTGCTGGAAAGGAACCGCTAGACCGCGCGGTCAACAACCCGCCAGACTAGACCGCCAGGCCGCCCGGTCTAATACTTCAACACTCCCCCAAGTTGGAGCATAGATATCAATCATGTCTAGCTTATCACAAATATGGAAAAAGGAAGTTGAAACCGGTTTTGTGAAGATATCCGTCAATTCTTTGTCGGAGGTGACAAATGAAGTACAAATCTGTTTCTTCAAAATCTCTTCCCGAATGAAATGGCAGTCGACTTCTATATGTTTTGTTCTCTCATGAAGACCGGATTTTTGGATATGTATATAGCGGCCTTGTTGTCACAGAACATAGGAAGAGGATAGTCGTAGACCTCTCCTAGGTCAGGCATGAGAGCCCGCAACCATTTTAACTCACACGTGGTTGACGTCATACTCTGGTATTCGGCTTCTGCACTGGATCTGGAGACAACAGACTGTTTCTTGCTCTTCCAACTCACAAGATTTCCTCCAACAAAAGTACAAAAACATAATGTAGATTTGCGATCGCATTTATCATCTGCATAGCTTGAATCTGAGTAGATTTCAACACTTAGATGATCATTCCTCTGAAAGATTAGCCCTTTGCCGGTGCTACTTTGACATACTCTAAAATCTTCAAGGTAAACTGAAGATGGCACTCCCTGGGAGCTTGCATAAACTGACTAACATTACCTACAACATAGAAGATGTCGGGTCTGGTCACCGTGAGATAGATGAGTTTGCCCACCAAAAACGTCTGTATCTCGTGACATCAGATAGAAGAGGCGAGTCATCTGTCCATGTTTTGTCTTCTCCAATAGCCATGGAAAACCGGGCCGGTTTGGCACCTGCCAATCCTGCCTCTTGTAGAAGATCAAGAGCATACTTCCGTTGGGAGAGAACCAACGAGTCAAGCTTCCGAGAGATTTCTATCCCCAAAAAGTATTTCAGGGAGCCCATATCCTTCGTGACCAGGTTTGACGGAGGTGTTTCTTCGTCAAGTCCACCCCAGCTTGGTCATCGCCAGTAAGAAGAATATCATCCAAATACACTGCCAAAAGCACGAGTCCCGAGGCGGTTTTGCGAATAAATAAGGAGTGATCGGCCGAACTCCTTGCAAAGCCGATGGTAGCCACAATGGCATTGAACTTGTCGAACCACGCCCGAGGGCTATGCTTTAGGCCCATAAATGGCCTTCTTCAAACGGCATACTCTTATCTCCCCCCGAGCAACATACCCAGGAGGTTGCTCCATGTAGACGTCCTCCTGAATATCTCATAGAGAAAGGCATTCTTGACATCAAGCTGGGAAATAGCTCAATCCCTGTTGACAGCCACAGAGAGAAGAACCTGGATGGTGCTGAGGCGAG